>WKFP01013721.1:56064-81330 GCA_011057875.1 Pterocles orientalis
CGCTCTGTCGGCATCTCGACACCCAAGGGCTCTGCAGAGCCAGGCTCAGCGCTCGGGGCTGCGGGAACAGCCATCCTCCCTCCTCGCAAAGCCTGCGGTGTCCCTCCCGAGTGCTCCGGGAAGGACCCGTGTCCCCTGCAGCGCTGGCTGGACCGCAGTTAGCCGCAGCTGCAATTAAAGCGATGGCAGCGTGACAGTCTATTTTATTTTAACGTATACACGCGATTTCATATCAAAAGGCCACAGCAGCACAGCAGCTTTCACGTTTCACACAGTCCCGAGCTGTACAGCGGTTTAACAGAGACCTCTGCAGCTCAGAGCTGTTCACTGCAAGCAGCTCCTCTAGATGAGCTTTTCCCACCCAACTGGGTTCCAGAAGACACCCAAAAGGCGCAAAGCCGCGTGCTCAGCCACCACCGCCTCCCCCGAAAGCCTCGCTGCAACGCACACGGGGACACAGAACCGCTGGCTGTGGGCTCAGATCTCAGCCGCGGCAGAACAGCCGCCGGCCGCCCGCTGCCCACCTTCGCCTGCCCCAAGCAGCGCCAGCCCGACCCGCTCCTCCCCAAAACCCCCGCGGGGACGTCGAACGCCTCCTGGGAATGGGGGCTTGAAACAGGCGCCCAGCCTCCTGCCCCTGCAGCGGGAGCTGCGCTGAAACCCAGCACCCTCGATCCGCGAGAACCATCCCCGGGACCACGGAGCGTGGAGCCGGGCGCTCCGCTCCCAGCTCGGGGTTTGTCACCTCGCCAAGCTCCGCACCCTGCTGGCACCTCACACGTGGGACAGGAAGACGGGATTTCTCTACAGGACCGCTGCTGCACGGAGGGAATCTGAGGCTCCGCACTCGTGCCGAATGTCACACTGCGACCACCGAGGTGACCAGAGAAAGGCGACGCCGTGGACCGCAGCCGCGTCCTCCTGGGGAACACTCAGCCATTGTGCGTTCCAAGCAGCAACAGACATCCCTTCTTTAAAGCCTACTGAAAAGATTGCCAAGGGTTTCACAGAAGCAGCTGCCAGCATCTGGCGAGCAGCAGGGCACGGAGGGACACAGGGGCTGTGGTTAGACACAACCGCACCGGCGCCGCACACCCGCCATCCTGACGGCACGCGGGGTCTGAGACCTCGGAAGAAAAAAGATACGTGAAGACGAGGTGATGTGAAAACCTGCAGAAGCTATTTCGGAAAAAGAAAGAGTGGAAATGCTGTTTCTAGGAAGCCGGAGCAGACCAAGCGCCGTGCTGGACCTCACCATCGTTTCCGTCAGGCACACCGGAGCTGACCCGTCCGCCGCGGTCAGCCAGGCTGGCAGAAGGTGAACCACAGCCATCGCTCCCATTTAAATCAGATTTAAATATTGTATTTGGGGGCACGCAGGGAAAACATCAACAGACGGACAAGCTGGTTGGTCTAAAGCACGAGCAACGCTACCGATTTATTCTGTGCTCCGAGATCACACAGGGCTCTAGGGGCAATTTAAACCAGCACAGCCCATGCTTCACTTATTTCTTCTGTAGAAATACGGCTTCACGAGGCTTTAATCACCACGCTGCTTCATCAACTGGAGATTGCTAATTACAGGATTCGTTAGGCAGCACTACCAGACAATGCTTTACTGGAACTCACGATTTAACAGTTTAACGGAGTACGAGGTGATCTGCGAGAGCTGTTCTCACCAGTCACTATGGTGGTCACCTAATTCCAGAAAGCTCCAGTGGGATCAGCGTGAAGCCAAAGAGCAGAGGAAAGGGGACAGGACAGGAGGCACACACCACCTCCCGTCCCCTGGGGAATCTCTGCCACCACCACCCTGCTCCGAGGGCAGGGGAAGACAGGACACTCGCAGCACCTAATGCTCCAGCACCGAGCAGGAACGCTGTCACACAGCACCACAACGCCACCGCTCGCAGCACCTCCTGTTCCTGTGCTGCTGGTGAACACGTACGTCTGTTCCCGCAAAGCCTGGACACAAAAGGAACCTGCGCTTCCCCAGCCAGAGCTGCTGCTCCCCCTGGCTCCCACCGGGAACACAGGCTCCTCCGCACACCTCGCGCCTTCTGACTAAGAGGACACGTCCCCCTCGGCATCTGTACATCTTCTTCCCTAATGAAGGGGGTGGATCACTGTTACATAACGAGCAGAACGAGGCTCCACGTGGGCAGCGGGTAATCACCAGCCTCTGCCTCCACAGAGTCACATCAGAGCAGCACCTCCGAGCGGCTGCCGTCGAACGGCATCACCGGCCGCGGTATCTCCCACCGCCGCGGGTAAAACCCAACCGCCCGCGGAAGGGAAAGCAACAACGGTGCTGAACGTTTCACAGGGGTGGAGTTCTTCTTGCTCACCTTCCTACTGCAGTGGAGCAGTTTCGGCTGCGGTCTCGTAGGGTGTCCTTGCTGCCGGGGATCCCGGTTCCGAGTCCTTCTGGAAGGGAAAGAGGAATTCAGGAGATCCATCACCGACACGCCAAACAGATGGAGCATTATGAATGAAGTTATAATGTGGAATAATACGTTGCACCCCACTGACTGCAATTTCATCAGAGCAATATTTAATTCCATAATTAGTGCAATCAGGAAAGCGCTGCCTTCACCGCACCGGCTGGTTTTACTCGCATCCATTTTCCATACCCAGGTCCGTCTGAAATTCCCATTGACTGAACTCTACAGTGCTTCCAAACACATCCGAGTTTTGTCGTGTTTAGAACTAACCCCCACGGCCCGGAGGTCCCGCTGTGCGCCTCAGACACGAATCTGAACCCGAGCTAACCCACCCTTCAGCCCACTTAAATATCCCGCACCGGATCGCGCCGCAATCTAACCCCTGGACTGCGGTCGACAGATGCTGAGCTGAAGCCCCCCACGGTGGGAGAGGTGCCGGTGTCTGGGGGGACAGAGTCCCCTGGCTGAGCACAGACATACTGGGAAGCTTAGTTTTCAAGAAACAAGCAGCAAAAACCAGTCTAGGAACGAGCCGGCCTCAGGAAAGCATTAAACACACCCCGAGCACAGCCAAGCCGTGTTCAGCTTTCTCACGCGCTGGGACACTCCCGGCCACAGCGCGGTGGCCGGCTCCCGGGACGTCGTCCTTCCTGCCTACCAGTAAGGCATTGCTCAACCCCGGTCAGCCCAGTTCACCACGCCGCAGCCAGCGCCGTTGGGAGCGAGGGATTCGTTCCAAGAATCCTGCTCAGCTGAAACCCAACCCTGCTTGTTTTCCCCACTCACTGTCTGAACACAAACAAGTTGGTCTGTTTTTTTTTTTTAAAGGAGTATAACGTACGTCATTTACTCTCCACTGGGTCCTTGGCCACGGCTTGCCTTGCCCCTTTCACCTCCAGCTTCTCCAGATTTCAGTAAATCAAAGGGTGAGGAACAGCCCCCTTGCCAAAACAATTTTTTTTTAAATAATTTTTTTTTTTTGAGACTAGCAATTCCCACATATACCATACTGCAAACAAGAGTGCAAACGCCAGCTACCCACACAAACACGAATGTGAGAGCAGGAAAAAAGCCTCGCTACGAAAGAGAAAAACTTGTGTCAGGTGAGGAGACCTGAGCAAGGGGTAAAAGCACCAACGCTGAGACAGAGCAAACGGCACCAGGTCTGCAGGTGGCCTCTGAGCAGCTCCTGGGCCACCATCCATCCACCCATCCACCCACCCACCCATCCATCCATCCACCCCTCCCTCCTCTCCGCTCGCTGCTTTCTCACGTTCCCCCGGCTCGGCTGAAGCTTTCCACGGCGCGGTGGCCGGGCTGGCCCCCCAGCAGCCCCCGCCGGGGCAGGGCAGGTGGAGAGGAGCCCGCGCGTTCCTCCCAGCCCGAAATAGCAAACGCCGGAGCTGGGGCCTCGCTCATTGCGATCGTTCCTGCTAACGCAGCGCGAGCCTGAGCCCCCGCCGGAATTCCGGAATAAACCCAAAGGGGCTGAAATGCAGGGGATTTTGGCAAGCAGAGGGCATGCCCCTCCCAGAATGAAGAATGGGAGATGGGCACAGGACTGGGGAGCTGAGAAACAAGTGCAGCAGCAGCGGAAAGGTCCTGCAGGGAGGAGAGGCCACCGGGAACACGGGAAAACCAGTACTGGGGAGCAGCACGGTCCCGGACCCCCTGCTCTGCCTCCAAGGAGGTATTTCCGTCACAAGGAGCCGTCCCTGCCTCTCCCTGCAGCACAAGCGGGTGCGATGAGCCGTCTGCAGGAGTTTCAGGAGTCAATACGCTCTTCAGCCCTTTCCGTGCAGCACGGTGTGCCTTTTATAAGGGAAATAAATTGAGATTACTTTCCCAATATCCTGTTAATTGCTGAAAAAGATGAACTTGCCCCGAAAAACCCCCGGCTGCACTGAGCCAGCCTTCAGCTGCGAACCCCCCGCCCCTGCCTCCCAACTCCTCCAGCTAGATGTGATTTCATCGCATGAAAAAAATAATTACGGCTTCTAAATTGCAAACAGATTTAAATAGCGTGCAGCCTGGCCCCACGAAGTATGCGCAGTTGTTGGAGTGCCGCTGGTGCTCCGGGAGAGCTGAGAAATGCCGCGCTGCTGCGGGAACCCCCCGGCTCCCCGCTGCACGAGCTCAGCACCCAGAGCCAAGCCGCCCAAACCCAAACCTGCCCTTGACTAAAGTCTTGAAGCTCCAACCAAAGTGAAAACCTGAAATGTCATTACACACATTCTGTATTTTTATTTGCATCGTTCCTCCTCGATCGTTGTCAGGGCACCTGTCTTGATTGCTTTTTCCTTCCTTTTGTTTCCAAATTAACACAATGACTTCTGGACTGCCTTTTTTTTTTTTTTCCCCCCCAATGGTCACCATTTCAAGAGCTGTTGAGGTTTTCTGCAGGCTCAGGACTATTGCAGAACCACAGCAGAAGCAGCTGAAGGCAGCCCTCGAGCAGCCCCCATGCAGCAGGGAGCGCCCCGACAGCTCGGACAAGGATGCTGAACCCCTCCTGGCCCCAGCCCGTCCCTCCCTGCGGCCACTTTGGGGGCTCTGCAGAGGCGGCGGGGCAGGAGATGTGCCCGCAGGCAGACCCTTTGCTAAAGGGCTGGAATCAAGCTCCGCACCAGCCTCTTGCTGGGCTCCTGCCAGCTGCCCCCTCCTCCCGTTTGCCCAGGGCCAGCTCTGCAGAGACCCCAAACTCTGCCCCGTTAACACCAGCAGCATTCCCCCCCCACAGCCCTCTGAACGGGCAGTTCGCACACGAGGAACAGTTTGCAGCAGGGAAAGAAAAAACACCCCAGCCAGTTTCCAGAGGAACACAACACCATCTTCGGCTTTCCGCAGAAACCAGCCTTTTGTTGACAGCCTTGCAGAACCCGGGGCTGCTCTGTTCCTGCTCAGCGAGGGAAAACAAGCCTGACCTCCGCGTGCTGGAAAAAACTCTGCCCCCTCCTTCCTTCCACGCTTCTCCCAGTGCAAAGGTAAAGAACACGCTATCCAGCAGCCTGACACGCTGCTGTTTACTGACACCGAAAACAAGACCGCCAGAGCCAGGAGGTAAACTAACCGGAGCGCTCCTGCTGCCGGCCAGCACGCTGCGCCCGCCAGCTCTTCCCAGCTGGCCAAAGGTTTGCTGCAAGTCAGCCGGTCCCCGGTACACGGAGTACAGCACGGGCTCGTGAGCACAGACCGCTCCGTGCAGGGGCGGCCGCGCTGAGCCCACCCCCCTGCTCCCGCTCGCACCCTGCACGGTCCGTTAGCCGGTGTGATGTCCTCCAGGCAGACCTCGCACACCAGCGCTGGCGGCAGCACAGCCCAACAGCGCGGGATGGAGGGGTTCTGCCGTTCCCGTTAGGGACGGCGTGGGAATTGGTCACACCAAGGGGTTTGGAAACAGCCTTGTTGCGTGTGGACTTGCCCTATGCCCTGTTCAGGGTGCAGGCCAGAGCCCTCGCTGGAGCCTGCTCTGGGAACGCGCAGGCGGCTGGCAGCGCAAGCACCCGGCAGCGGGCGTGGGCAGCTCGGAGGGGAATTCCTTCCCCAACTGACTGGAAGCAGCAACAGTTGGTAACGCGAAGCATCTCCCCGGGCGGGAGCCGGCAGCTGCCAACGTTCCCTCCGAGTCAGGGCAAGGCTCGAAGGAAGCCAGCCCACCCCTCCCAGCCCACCAGGACCCTGCGGTGCCAGGAACGCCGGGGGAGGCATTTTCTGCAGCAGAGCCCTTCCACCGGCAGCTTCCAGCTCACCGGCCGGAGGAACCTGCTCGGCTTCCCTGGGACACGCCAAGATCCGGCAGGTCTCGGAGTGAGCAGACAGCCGATGCTGTCAACTATTCCAGCTGTGATTAATAAAACGTTGTATGAAAAGATCAGAGAGAGTCTAGGAACACAAGATTCAGAGGCTCATCCTTCTGTAGCCAGCGACCGCTGGTTGTGTTTAGTCCTCGGGAGTTTTAAGGAATGCCCAAACACAGGGCAAAGCACAAAAATCAAAGATGCTGCATTCGGAGAGCGAACAAGACACCAACGCGACCCCCTTTGCAAACGAAGGTCGATGTGCAATGTTCTCGACAATCTGACTTGGGGTTTTTAAGTGAAAACTAGAAAAAAATGTATTTGCACAGGTTCTAAAGACTAACTCCAGCCTGCTCTGTCAGAGCTCAAAGATTTCGAGCACTGGAGAGCCCACACATCTCAGCAAAACCAGAGCCAGCCAGCATCCTGCCTGTGCAGGGCAGCCTCGACGTTCCCCTTCCAGGGGCGAGCCCTGCGCCGGCAGAGCAGCGCGGCACAGCCCGCGGCGGGCAGCTGCGGCACGGAGCTGTGGCTCCCCAGCCCGGGGACAGCGCGACCTCGCTGGAAAACAACCGACAACGCCGTCAGGTCGCAAAAGGAGATGCCTGATGGATCTCTAATCAAGGAACCTGGGAACTGTTACGTGCCGTACCACGGGGCCAAATGAGAGCATCACCGGCGGGCACTGCTGACCGACAGGGAGCGAAGTGACACCGAGACGCACGAGCACGCGGGCGTGATTCAGAGCAGCGCTGCAATTAGATGAGGTAACGACCTGCAGCACGGCACGGCTCCCTGCTGCGGGCAATGGGGCACAGAGCCACAGCAAAGCTCAGCTTCCCCCGGCGCCGACGCGGTGGCGAAGTTCGAGGGAGAGAAACACGTTCCTGAAGGTGAAGTTGCTCAGCTCCTGCTGGAAATAACCTTAATAGGATAAGCAACGCCAGGTTTAATTCTGCTACTTAGTACTCTAAAAATAGGCAAAAGATCTTGGTCCAAAGGTAGACTTGGTCACATCTCTAAAAATATATCCTGCTATAAATAGTAAATCATTATCAAACAATTGCATCTGGGCAACCAGGGCAAAATATCCACAGCAAAGTTCAGCTTTTCCCCATTAATTCCTCCAAGGGATGAGCAGATCCTTTTTCCCTTGTCCCCAGAACTCCTGCCGTTTTCCAGCACACAGCCCAGGATTTTTGCTAAGTAACAGCCGCCACAGCCAGCGCACATTCGCTTTTGGAAGCGAATCGCTAATTGTGAAGTTGCTAGGAAGTCTGTTCTGCCAACTTGCTCTGGAACATTTTTTAAGCCCTAAAAAGGGAAAGCCTGGAGGAGAGGCAAGCAGAAAGGACCGTCCCCCCGCCCCGCAGCGCTGCACACCTCCAGGGATCTGTGCTTCAAGCCGGAAAGCCGCAGGGACCCCGTGTGAGGACAGTTGTCACTTTAAAGCCCCTCCAAAGGCTGAGCACAGCTGCTCCTGCGAAGCTGAAGCTCTTCCGAGCCCCGAGCAGAGCGGCAGGAAGCACAGGGAGCACCCGGCGCACAACGGTGTCGGTGCACGAGGGGCTCACGCCGGGGAAGGTGCAACCCTAAACCCCACAGCCCTGCAGAAAAGGAACAGTTTGGGTGTAAAACACCTTAAACGCTCCGACAACCAAGGAAAAGGAGCAGAGGGGCCGAGCAGGGCTTGCACGGAGCAAACGCAGCGCGGTGCACGAGCAGCGGCGTCACCCCCAGGCCGTCCCGCAGCGACGGACGGTCCCTGCGCAGGCTGGGTGTCGGAGGGACGGTTCCTGCGCAGTCACGCGCGATACTTGTTTTTCCTCTGAGCAAAAGAGGGAAAAAGTTGAAAATAAACCTTGCAGACAGCAGCATTCCATTTGCAAGAGTTCATTCTTTCAAGAAACGGGACAAGCTAATTCCTCAGTAAATATTTGGGGTTACAACTCTGCTCAGCGCTATCTCGTTAAACGCTTCCAAGGTTTCAGAGAGCCAGCAGCACACTCAGGACACCAGCCCGTGGAAATAACAGGGCTTATTTTCAGCAGTAACGGAGCTATTTTTAAAAATTTTTGCTTATGGGATGCCAGTTTCCTGAAGCTGTTTGGAAAATTAAATTTAAAAATGTACAAACACTAAAGGAACAAAACCGTGTTCTAGCAACAGCCTCCTCCTGCTAGGAGATACACTAGAGATGTTTCTGCACTTTCCAACTCACTTTCATCCAAGAAAATCACCTTTTCCTCCTTTTAGAGGACAAATTAAAAATAGCAACAAAAAAAAAAATCTGTATGTCTGCAGCAAAAAAGTGTTTGCTTATAGAGAAAGCTTATTCCTAAAAAAAAATAAATCTTCCAGTTTGAGCAAATGCCTCCAGCTGTTACAAACAGCTCAAACCAGCGCCAATGCCCTTCCTCACTCGAGGGACCCTTAGGTTGGACGTAATTAGATCAGCTCAATGCCTCTGCCAGGGAAATCAGCAACACAAGAAGGTCTTGCATGTGGCTGACAACCTCCTAAAAATCGGAGGAATTTTAAAATGTACACCAACGTAACAACTGCT
The DNA here is from genome assembly GCA_011057875.1 of Pterocles orientalis. Taxonomy (NCBI): domain Eukaryota; kingdom Metazoa; phylum Chordata; class Aves; order Pterocliformes; family Pteroclidae; genus Pterocles; species Pterocles orientalis. The sequence continues at coordinate 64,872 of WKFP01013721.1, forward strand.
TGAAACAGGAAGAGGAGGTGAAAGAGAATCCAGCTGAAGCAGCAAGGGAGAGCTCCTTGCACCGTAAATACCAGAGCGGAGCACAGATGGGATGCTGAGGTTTATAATTCCTCAAGTGCCATTAGAAAAGCGCGCAGGCATCTGCTGCTCGGTGTTATGACAAGCAGCTGAAGGGCGTAAGGGATAGCTGCTTTCACAGGCTGCACCGACAACCCAGAACTGGTCCAGTAAAACAAACACTGAACACCAACAGGCTGCTGTCTTCAGATCCCCGAACACTCCACGCACAAAAAGAAACGATGACAAGCGAGCATTGTTTCCAGGCGGGCAATAAAGCGTTCCCCGGGGAGGGGATCCGTCCCCCTCTCCTACCCGATGGGTAAAGTTCACCTCATTCTCCTTCTACAGAAAACAAAAAGGGAAAGAACAAAAACGTCCTGATTTAGAGGCAAGGTTAATAGTTTTAAATCTGGATGTTTCTCCTGGGATATGTTTTTATCTCAAAAAAAAAAAAACAACTTTGGAGGTTATTTCAAAGTGCCTTCACGTTACACAAGCACCCCGTCTTCGGGAGGCTATCGAGCAATTTCATACAGTCAGGGAGTAAGAGAACCGAACGAGCCCGGGAGCTGGTGATACAGCAGCAAGCCCGAGGGCAGGGCAGCATCACCACCAAAGGCACCGTCACCTAACCTCAGGAACAGCACGAAGCCCTGCTCCCTGAATACCAGATGGGTGCTGTGAGAGTCCAGACCAGCCCCGCGGAGCCGAACGGAACGAAAGGGTCCACGGGTGGGTCCGGAAAGCAGCCGCGACGCCTGGGTCACAGGCCCTGCTGCAGAAACGGCTCAAAAAGGGAAAAAAGCCCCCGGGCTGGGGAGAGATGCCTGCTTCTGTGCTGCAATAAAAATCTGCCTCTTCAGCAAACAAAGATTTGCTTTTGAGACGGAGACTGGCACAAACATTTCCTGTTTGGAGCCTTAAGGCAAAATATTACAATCTAACAACCCCCTTTAGTTTCCCTTTTTTGTTGTTTTTCTCCCCAATTCCTGATGTTTCGAATTAAGCCTCCAGTTGACTCTGGCTCACAGCAAACGCGCCGATCCCACGAACATCGTCCCTCTCTTGGAGGAGACACCAAGTGCAGAAAGTAGGGCAGAATGACGCCAGTGGGACAGACAGGGGACGGTTTTTAGGAAAGCGAGGCAAGAGGAAGCGCTGCCGCATCCCTGCCACCGTCTGGGGACAGGACTGACGGTCACAGGACGACACCCAGCTCCCAACACATTTGCTAACGAGCCCGCCAGTCAATTAGTCATTTCACATGGTTTTAACAACTTGTCCCCTCTCAGCGCTCCGCAGACTGACGCGGGCAGAAGCGGCGATGCCGTGGCTCCGGCTGCGGGGACACAGTGCCCTCTCTTGGACACTCCTCAGCCAGCCCCACGGAGGGATGCTGAACACCGACATGCTGCTGGCATCTCTTAAAAATAAAAAATAAAATAATCATTTCTGCCCAAGAGGCAAGTCAGAGGCAAGGAGCACCTCTAGCACACCCCTGCCGGACAGATCGCTCTGCGGAAGGAAGCGTGAACGCCTTTCGGAGGAGCTACTCTCAAGGTAGGTGAGTTTCGACTAATACAGCCTTGGAGGCACCTTCACGCCATCCCATCCAAACTTTCATCTTTTCACCTGGGACTGGCTGGCGGATAATGCATGGCACGAGCGGGGGAGAATGTCACAGCAGCTAACGAGCGGCGATGCTGTGACACGGTAACAGGCACCAGAGATAAACGGTGTAACTCAGGACGAGCGCTGCAATCGATAGGAAACAGCTAGAGTTAACTTCCTGGGGGACCTGGGGGTAATCTTAGACACCTGACCCCCCACCCTGGCCAGGCTGTCTGAGCGTGCCGCTGTCCCGCTCACCCCCTAACACATCCCTGCTTTGGGAGCCACGGACACAAGGATGGGGACAATGATTGAGGCAGGAGAGGTGGTCGGGTGCCTCTGCGGCGTACGAACGTACCTGGTCAGGGAGCGTGCCCAGCACCGTCCGCAGCACAAAGGCAGACGCGCTCTCCGGCTTGGAAAAGGACAGTTCTCCTGAAAAAGGAAACACAGAGAGTTTTCAGCAATTAAAACGTCCCTGCAGGGAACGCCTGCTACTCTGAACATCAGGCTTTGATCCCACCAGCTGAAGCACCTCACACCTTTTTTTTTTTAATGTAACACCAGACACAGTCGCCATATGGCTACAAGGACCCTTCTTCCCCTGGCAGACACAGGCACTATTTTCTCCCTGCTCGAAACCAGGCTAGACTTGGCCGCTCCAGAACTACCGAACGTCACCCCGCGAGCGCGAGGGACGCGGCACACGGATTAGCAGCTTCGCAGCGCGGAGGGTCGGCCAGCTCCGAGGCCGGCAGAGCACCCGTCTGCAATCCATGCAACTTCCCATCCGAGTCTGAAGATGGCTCCATCGGCACAAGAGACGGCACCGCTCGTGCCTCCCTCTGCACAAGAAATAAAATCATTAAGCACACAAAGAATGAAGGAATATTCAGGCTGCTTAGTCAGCCATCAATCACGTATTATTTGTCATATGCTGACAACAATGATGCTGGGAAGGCAAGGAAGCCGCCCCGTACAGGCATTAGATATTTCTAAAGATGTAAGGCTGCGATATAGAAGCTACAACAAAAGGAACTGGAGAAAAATAGCTTGAGCAACCCATGGAAGTCAAAAAGAAAAAGAATGACAAAGACAGATTTGACTAAAGAAAGGGAAGAGGAAGGCATATCTGCAGCAGTTCATTTTTTGTTCCTCAAATTAAAAAGCCCCCACGCTTAAATTAAGTACCGGTTAACGGGGAGCTGGAAATGCAGTCATCCAGAGTCACTATTTAGGTTAGGAAAATTGCTGCATTCTATTCCTCTGTCAAGCGGCAGATAATGAAATCTGCAAAAGAAAACGCAGAATTTGGACCCATCAGACAAGAACCAGAAGGAAAGGGAGGAAATCTTTGGGACGGGCTCACCAGGCAGGACCTAAGGAGCTTTGGCCCCACAGACACCACCCCGCAGGACACGAGTGCCGATGCCAGGACCCACGCGCGGCTGTGCAAGGATCCCGACGCTTTCCCCGTGTCCTCATCGCCGCCACGGCGCTGCCCTCACACACACAGAGGGGTTTGTTGCTTTGGTTTGTTTCTTTTTAAACACAAGATAAAAACCAGAACTTGGGGAAGGCATGAGCGCAGGACTCGGGGACAGAGCTGGGATTTACTGCTCCTTCACCTTCAGTTATACCTTTGGAAACACCGATAAAACACCGGCTCCACCAATGTCAGCCAGGATTTGTCATTGACCGAAGGGTGAACATCCTTGTCCATTGATGTTTACACTGCGCGGTGTCCAAAGCTCCAGATACGAGCTCAGTATTTAATTCCTGGGGACAGGCAGCCAGCTCAGCACCCCTGACAGCCCCCCCGAAGAGGAACCCCCGAGACCCCCCCACGGCTCGACCCCAGATGAAACCCTCTAGCCGTGAGAGCAGCCCCCCCCCCCAATTCACACTGCAACCCTTCACGGAACAAAGCACAAAGGGACTATTGTAGGTGAAGCTTCTGCAAGGTTGGGTTTCCTCTAAGGTGTGATAAAAACAACGGGGGCAGCGGGGCTGGAGCTGCGCGGGGCCGCAGGGCGAGAGCGGGGCTGCTGCGGGTGCACGGCCGGTTTTCATGGCAACAGCACTGAAACAGATGCTGCCAGCTCCGCGAGGGCAAGTCGCTGCAGAGCTCACTGCTTAATGTCTAATCATTAACAGTAAAAACCACCCCAGATAACGGTCAGCGAGCGAGGGACTACGGCAACGATGCATTTCGAGGCAGCGGAGTCATTACAGTCACCAGGAAGCGCGGGATGTTTGCTTGTTCCTGTTATGGCTCTGCCACGTTTCCCCTGCAGAGGGGACAGCGCCGCAGGAAGCGACAGAAAGTAGGATTAGAAAGAGTCACTCCAAACCTCTGCCATCCCAGCAGCACGAGCTGAAGGCAGCAGGACCAGGCGTGCTCACGCGCTTTGGGGCGTTTTACGCTGCTGCTGCCATTAACGACGAGGAGCGGCGGCGGCAGCGCCGTGAGCTCGCTCGCCGCAGGGACTGCAGAGCTGAAAGGTGCAAATTTAAAATGTGTCAGCCCCAGAACTCGCCTGGCGAGGCCGTGAGGGCAAACCAACCCCGGCGCGCACCGGCAGGACCCTGCCCGGCGAGGAAGCAGCTCGCTCGAACTCCTGCAAGTGCCTGGGATGGAAGCCGAGGTGCATTCACCGCCCGCTGCCCATGCGGCACATCTGCCCGGTGGAAGAGACGCCAGACGCCCGGCTACGCGCCCGGACGGGGACGGGCAGGCTCTCGGCGGTCACAGCACGGGCATCGTGTGGCCGTGCATCAGCACCGGTGTCCTACCTGCAGCTTCTGAGCATCATCAGCTGCCACGGCTCCGACCCGGCGGCCAGGCAAACACCGCTAAGGCGACACGGGAGATGTCAGGTCCTCTCACCCTTCCAGGACATCTGCTGCACTAAGACACCCGCTAGACGCAGTCCAGCCCACGAGGCATCGACACCCACCAGCCCGCGTACTGCACAGCGCAGCGTTTGCTCCCTTTCCCGTCAGCCCTACTCTCTGGGCTGAAATCCAGAGACAACCCCCGAGAGCAAAACCCCCGAGAGCAAAACCCCCGAGAGCAAAACCCCCGAGGCACCGAATGGGCGCGAGGGTCCCCGACCCTCCTGCCCCACGTCCCCATCCAGGAGGGGTGCCCGTCTCGAGCCCCCGCCCAGGAAAGCCTCCGAAGCTGCAGCTGTAAGCGAGCGGTGCCAGGGTAACACATGAAATAACCCAGAACTAAGCCAGAGCATTTTCATTTGATGGAAATTGTTCTTTCTCTTCACTACCAGAGGTACGCAGGCTCCACGGAGGAGCGTGGAGAGAGCCTGCGTCAGAAGCACCATCTGCATCATCCTCACTAAACCTCTCCTGAACCTTTATCACTTCACCCCCCTCCAAAAAATCCCCGTTAAAGCAGACCTAGTGTTCAAAGACAGGTTCTAAACAAATCTACGCATAAAAAAAGGCCAAAAAATATGAAAAAGGCAGCAGCGCATCAGAAACCACATCTCTCTTCACCTCCTGAAGCCAAAGCACCGCTCTGTCCATCACGCAGCGGCCCCCGGCGCTGTCCCCAGCTGCCAACGCGGTCTCTCTGCCCGAGCGTGCCTCCGCAGAGCCCAGCATCTCCCCCGGCCACGCAGGACCCGCTGTCTTTCCACGGACACAAGGACAAAAGCCCCCGCGACAGGGCACAGCACCACCCCTGCCCAGCAGCAGCGGGTGACACAACGGCCGTGCTTTCAACACCGCTTCACACGCTGAAATATTAAGAAAAATTACTTAAGGTTACAAGATGGCATCACAAAACAAAATGTGTGTTCACTGGTTTTTAACAGAACATTTGTTCTTCATCTCCAGGCCCTGTATTTACAGAAAAATTACTCACACAAAGCTCCGCTGTGCTTCAGAGCATCACAGAAATATGTTTTGGGTTTGTTTTTTTTTTTACAAACCATACTTGCAAAGGGCTATCTGAATAACGCTTTGCCATTTCTCAGTATCTTCCATCAAAAGCTCTCAAAAGCTTCTGAAGCAGCAGCAGTTCGCTTCCCTCCTAATCTGGTGTTGGAAAAAAAAAAAAAATCTCAACTGTCTCATTATAATCACGTTGATGCTCCTGAAAATCTGCGCTCAGAGGCTCGGGAAGCTCTCAAAATCCGTTGTCCAAGAGACAGAGCGTCACCACCACTCTGCCTGCGCTCCACCAGGAGCATCGCCCCTTCGCCCGCACCCCGAGAGCCGCAGCGTCCCCACGAGCCTGCCCGGCGCGCTGCCAGGGAAGGTGTTTCCTGGCCTCTGGGACTAACGAAGATCATCCGAACCTGCGTCCCCACCTCGGGCAGGAGCTGAGGGCGAAGCTCCTTCCGCCGCGGACACACCAGGACGGCTCACGTCGCGCCGGTGACGACAGCAGGAGCGCACACCACCGCCACAAGGCAGCTTGGCTCTGGGGATCGATTCCAACTCTCCTGGTCTCAGTTTCCCCGCTGAGGCCAGCTAACGACGTCGGAACTGCACGAACAAACCTCCCAAGATCGGAGCAGCAACCGCTGCTGGTAGAAAACTGACAAAGCTCCAAACCCTCAGAGAGCCCGCTCCTACGAGATCGGTGTCAGTGCCACACGAGCCACGGAAAGCAAACTAATAATATTTCTAGAAATGGATTAGAGCTGGATCTTCTCCACACCTGCCCATGCAAAGAAATCAGCAAATTCCCATTCACGGAGAGGCACCTGCCAGCTCTTGGTGCCAGGGTGAAAGAGGTCCCGAATTTACGAGCTCTCCCGCACGAAGCCGTTCTTTTCTAGCACGTTTACACAGCTCGCAAAGCCTGGAAAAGAGCACTTGGCGCCCAGGCTGCCAGCAAGATTTCTGCTCCCTGAATTCCTTATCACGCTCCTTTCCTGCGGTCGAAGGGAAACGCACACAGGCGTTGGGGACAAATACCAGATCATGTCAGAGGTTCCCCTGCTCCTTAACTTTCTACTCCAACACCTAGTTCCCCAGCCACCCTTTAAGCCAGGACACCAGTACGGGTCATGCCGTTATCCTGGAGGGAAGGTGGAAGCAGCAAGAGCACCGTCAGCTTTCATCCTCCCTGATTTTTCTTAGACAAAATTCAACACTGCTCGTGAAAATGTTTTTTTACTCTGATAATCCCACTTAAGTTTGGTCTACATAACCACACAAGCCCCAGGGTGAAGTGCCTCATATTTCAGAATGTAAAAACAAACAAAAAAAATTTTAAGAATTTTACAATTTCTGATTGCCCGGCGCTGCCAGCACTCAGGAGAGGAAACGCTCCTGGCTGGACGCAACCTGCCAGCAAGCACAAGGACCAGCCAACATTCCCCAGAACAAATACAGACGTGGACAAAAGCCTCGCAAACACCGTTATGGGATTAAGTGGAAAGTGTCCAAGACCATCCTCCATCCCACCCAGCGGTTACGTCTTATTTTCAATCATCGCAAGGCTACAGGTGGAGCCAGCAGGTCCCCGACTCCTGGGGTTGGAAGGAACACACCCACAGCACATCCCTCACAGCAAGGGAAAGATGGAGAGAAACACTGAGCCAGCACACAGCCCTTCTGCAGTAATTTTAAAAAATACTGCATTTAATTTTTACCTTCTATGCACTTAAAAAAACAAACCTCAAGTGCATTTGGATGACTTTGCTCCGCCTGGCAGCCCCAAACCCGACCCACGGGCTCCAGCGCTCAGGTCAGCTCGATACGCTCGGTCCCCGCAGGAATCTGAACCCACAATCGCAGCAGTCTGCGCATGGAAAATAGGAAGGGAAAAGGCTTTATTTATGCAGGGGACAAGGGTTTCAAGGATAACGTGATTAAATCAAGGAAAAACGGTTAAAAGCAGAAAGCTAGCAGATTCAGGAAGCTCTTAAAAGAAAAACAGCTGCACCAGAGACTCTTTGGCTTCAAAAACTACAGAAAAAACGCCTGCGCACGGGAGAACTTTGAACCTGGAATGCCTCGGGAGCGCTCACCAGAATCCTCACGGTTAAAAATTCAGAAAGGCGCTGAACTTTATTATCTCCAGCAGCAGCAACCCTCCTGCCAGCCTGCGGCCCCACCCCGGGCTCAGGGTGTTAACGAATTTCCTACCCCACCAGCAGTCAGCTTTGTTAAGCCTCAAACAAGATTTCCTGCCCCTCCACCAGCCTTCCCCCAGCGCTCTTCCTGACCCCGGAGACATTCGCATCTTCCCCAGGCCAGCAGAACCTTCCTCGGAAGATTCGGGAGCTTTGGAACCAGGGTGGTTTGCCTGCAGACAGATTGTATTTCACCTCCAGAATAACAGCGCTCACAGCTACCAGCCAAACCACCTCTCCCAGCTGTTATTTACTGAAGAGAGTAGGAAGTGGTTCCTCTCCTTGAGCTACAGCTAAACCACAGCAACTTTTAATTTTTTTTTTTAATTATTTTTTTTTTTTTCTTAACGCAGTACGGAGGGAGCGCAGTACCAGCGCACCAAGAGATGCACACAATACACCTCCTCTGGTAGTTGACAACCCTCTTCTATTTCGGGAATGCTCATCTGCAGGTGGAATTGGATTTCTGTTCCCATGACTGACAACACAGCTCACTCGACTCCGCTCCATCCCGGCCGATGGCAGCTGCTGCTATTTTGAGCTCTATGCCTCTCCAGCGCTGCCGAACAGTATTATTCCAAAGGTGAGAACTATTCCCAGACAACACCAGAACAGCATTTTCCACACTTGTTTTTTTTTTCCCCAATCATGGATTTTTAGAGTTTCCCGAGACAGGTGAAGAACCCTCTCCAGCAAAGCCAGGGGCTACTTGCATTAATGAGCTTTTCTTAGACACACCCGTGGCGTCGCTGAGAATATGAAAATGAAATTAAAGTCGCTGCCTGCTGCCCTGCTGGAACGGGCAGAACAGTCTCACCTGGGCTGTCACAAAGCTATCTGTCCCCAGCAAGCAGGAAGGGATCTATTCCCTCTGTCCCGACAAGACACTGGCAGCGTGCTCCTGCAGCAGTCACAGCCCCAGGCAGCCTGTGCTGGGATTGTCCCCAGAAATAGCCGTAAACCAGAAAGAAATAGGAAAAAATTGTGATGTAACGTTAACATTGAGTCAATACCCGACGGACTCCGAACAAAAATGTTAAATCCAGAGCGTATAATTTCATTTTTCACACCCATGTGCCACAAACGCTTTCCACAGACATGTCCCAGCAGAGCGGGCTGCTTTCGGGCTACGGAAGGGTTAACGGCTCCCGCGGAGCCTCCAGAAAGTGTCAGCCCAGCTCCCCAGAACGGAAAGCTGAGGGTGGGATAATAAGGTGCAGAACGTTAACCAGCTCATTAGCAATCGGAGAAAGAATTTTGGGATCAGTCAGAAGTGCTTTCAGCTCCGTATTGACCCCAGTGGGAGCGGTGCTGGGGCACTCACCTGCGGTCCCCAGCACACAGCCGGCCCCTCAGGGTGACACCGGTCCCCAGCACACACCCGGCCCCTCAGGGTGACACCGGTCCCCAGCACACACCCGGCCCCTCAGGGTGACACCGGTCCCCAGCACACACCCGGCCCCTCAGGGTGACACCGGTCCCCAGCACACACCCGGCCCCTCAGGGTGACACCGGTCCCCAGCACACAGCCGGCCCCTCACGGTGACACCGGTCCCCAGCACGCACCCGGCCCCTCACGGTGACAACGGTCCCCAGCTCGGCCCCGGGGGCTCTGAGACCGGAGCCTCTCCCCGGCACCGCTGGGAGGCTGCTCCCGCGACTCTGCCGACCCGGTTCCCATCGCCGTGAGCCACAGGAGCTGGATCGGGTCCGCAGCCGTTCCAGCCTCCAGAACAATGCCTGGACACATTAAATTCTGGTCGAGTCGTCACCAGCTGCAGCTCATCTGCGCGCAGCTTTTTAACTAACGTTCTGGAGCAAGCCCTTCCCTGTCCTCCATCAGCAGAGCTGCTCGTGCCCCACAGGGCTGTCAGATAATAATTACTTCTCCGAGCCCACAGGCTGCTCTTCCAAAGGAGGTGTGCCCCGTGACTAACGCCTGGCAGCCGACCAGCTCCCTGCATTGGCACGCCGCGAGCGCAGAGCCACGGCTGCCGCTTGCAGCAGCTCCTGGTAGCTCCACACTAACAAACGTGAAATCCTTTTTTTTTCACCCCGATGCCCTGTGTTAAAAACGCCGCATACGTCGCTGCTGGTGTCCTGACGAAGTGTATCGGCTATTTATCACGCGCTGATCGATCAGCCTCCGAAGCAAACGCTCCGAGCTCGACAAGTTCCTACGAGGGACCGTAACGCCGCGGACCTGAGCACCGACAAATGAATTGGCGCTGCACCTCTGCAGGGTAAATCAGTAGAAAAACGGGATTTTTTTTTTTTTTTTCTCCCCTTTCCCAGAAAGATATTTGCAGGCAAGCCAAGCGCAGGGTGGGATTTACACACAGAACAGTCTGTGGACTCACCAAAATGGAATTAGAGCAACCCACCCGCAGCTCTTCTGGGGACAGGCTTTCCACCGCTCGCTTCCCGACACGACCAGCTCCACGGCCCCAGGAAACGTGAATTCAGGCAAACGCGCAGGGAACGCGCCGTACAGCCGGCAGAGCTCCTTCAGACGGATGCTGGAGCGCCAGGAGCCAAACTCAGCTCGACGGAACAGGCTGCAGGAGAAACTTGAGAGATAAAAAGAGATCGGCGCCCGCACTGCTGGCTGTGCCGGGATGTCAGTACGCCTGAATCACCGGCTTCTTCCCCAAAAAAACGGCGTGTGCACGGTCCCCCCCCCCCCAGTCAGACACGCCTGGGCCAGGCTGGGAGCACGCACAGGGCAGGGACGGACAGACCCCCGTCTTCTGAAAAACAACCGGTTCTGGAAAGCATTTGTAGGCAGAGCAGCAGGGGCTATAAATCAAAAGACACGAGGAGAGGCTGGTTTATTTCCAAGTACTTTCACATTCCTCTTCGGGAGCTTTTCTTACTGTCAGTCCACCTGTAAACCGCCTCCAGTCCTGCCCCAGCCCCAGCCGATCACCCTGCACGTCCCACCCGCCGCAGATTTCTTCACCCGACTCCAGCGAGCAGCCAGAGCAGAGGGCGAAGGGGCCTCTGGTTACACATTTCCTGTGTTCCTCCTGCACCAACACACACCCAGGCTACCAACAAAACAAACCCACAAAATTAAGCTTAGCGATTCCCCGACCACATGAGAAAAACACGGTTTGAAGACCATCAACACTCGAATTTCCAGTCTTGCACAATTTCGTCTCTAAACTTCAGTCTGTTCTTACAGGACACCAACCCGCTCTCAGCTGCTAGGCAGTATCTATCTCAGTACATCTTCTCAGCCTTCCTTTCTTTTCAAAACCAGTATCTTCAAAAATCTCACATAAAGAACGACTTTGAACATTTCCTTCCCCATTTCTAAGATCCAGTTCCAGTCCTTGTGCAGAAACTACACCAGTACCAGGAGGCACGTTCCACTTCCATTTACTTTCTTTAACACCTACTTTGCAAAAACTCCTTTTACATCCCCCCAGGTGACCAGCACCACCTCTGTTTCAAGATTCACGGGTCAGCATTCGCAAGGATGGAAGCCAGCGGGGTCAGGATCACCGGCGTAACCGGGACCAGCTGCGATCAAACCTGCCTGCTGCCGGCGTGACACGCGCTCGCCATCAGATGCCACCACAGGCGCTCACAATTTACAGGAAAAATGGTTTCCCAACCTTTTGCCCAAGACACAATGAACATCCTACTGCCAGGAGGCCAAGGGAGGAGCTGTGATGCTCCCCGAAAGCGATGCCGGTTCCTCTGAATCACTGGAAAGGCGTCACCTGGAGCTGCCTGCACACAGGCTTCGGTCCCATGCCGGCTGGAGGAGGCTGAGAGGACACTCGGGGACAGAATTCCAAAGTCAGAAGCAAAAAGGTCACATTTCCTGGCCTTAGCTAGGGATCTTTGACTTACACAAGAAAAAAAGAGCTTTTTTTTTTTCCCCATACAATCAAAAAGTCACACGGTCACGTTCCATTCACAGCGTCGGTGTTTGGAACCGTCCTACAGCGGGTAATGGTACCTCACGATGTACCAAGCACCACCACTGATCCTTCACCAGCAGGAAAAAAAAAAAGTTACCCTTAGACTGGAAGAAATGAGAATAACCATGACTACAGCAGGAATAACCTCCTGAAACAGCTTCTGCAGCACGGCTACAGAGAAATTCTTCTGTGGTTTCACAACTGCAGCAGAAAAACCCGAGGACAAGCTGCAAAGGGTTAAAAGCCACGAGCAACATTCAGACCTTGTGCATTTTTCTGACAGCAGATGAGGCAGAAATGGACAAAAAGCCTTCAGGGCTCAAAAAAACCCAAACTATTCCATATATTTAAAAATAGATTTATTTTTTCTGAAGGGGACAAGTTGGGAAAAAAAAAAAAAAAGAAAAAAGCTTTTGGAGAACACGAGCAGAATGTCAACCTCACTCGCTGGCTGCTCCCCGGAGCCGGGAGAGGAGGTTGTCATCCCCCCCCGCTGCCACCGGAGCGGGACCGGGGAGGTGTCGGGAGGAGGAACATCCTTCCCCCGTCCCTGGGACCACGGTCCCAACGCTGGCGTCAAGCCAGAGCCCGTTCTGCCACCCGCACACTCACATTAGGAGGGAGATGTTTTCACATGACTCTTACGGGGTTTTCTAGCTTTTGGCCCCTCTTTCTGCAGAATGAAAACAAAGCAGGAGTTACCGAGGTTCTCGGCTTTCACAGCTTGTTAAAAGTCCATTAAAAACACATCTCCAGCTGCAAATTTGGAAACTTTTTCTTGTCTGTTAGAAGGAAAGGGGAAAACCACACAAGAAATTACAAAAAAGCATAATCCTTAACTAAATTTCCTGTTCTGTGGCTCAGCACTAACAGTGTGCCTGAATTTCCTCCTTTTTTTTTTTTAACCATCACAGCCAGTCCCTCCCCACCCATTTAACAGAAACCTCATCCCAAACTGCTGGAGATTTCAAGCGATTTCAAGAGTTTGACGGATCAGCTGGATTCCTAACTCATTCCCAGGAAAAATCCCGCTCCTACGCCCCTTCAAAGATCAAACGCGCCGCAGCGGAACAACCGCCCCTCTCGCACAACAGCCGCTTGCACCAGACACCACCGGCACCGAGACTGCGCTGGCGGGTCACTACGTTCGCAGGAATTTGTTGTCACGAGCACTTTGGGTTGATTTCTAGATTATTTCCCGGCTTTTCAGGTATTCTGGAGGAGCAGCAGCAGGAAGGACGCGAGCGGTCAACACAAAGGCCGTTTGAAAGCGTCCATCGCACCGACGGGCTCGCAGGGGAGAAAATTCACGCACGAGGAACTCGAGAGTGCTGTGAGCAACTTTCACTTTCAGAAATCGTGTTAAAAATGAAAACACGGTTGTGTTGCACAATGGCCTGCTTGTCCTGGTATTTTCATAAAGGGCCTTTCAGCAGAAGCGAGCGGATGATACCAGGGACGCTCGTGCGCGACAGCAGCGAGATCCGCGCGGCCGGAGCTAGCGCCGAGGGAGGAGCGGAGTCGTCTGAAGCCAACACACGCCCAAGGCCACCAGAACCAGATGCTTCCAGCTGGTACCCAAAAGCAAGGTCTGGCTCTTCCAGTTCTCTGCAGTCTGTAAGTCCCAGCAATTTATTTTGAAACACAAACTAAGTGCATAAATCTAAGACAAAGTAATTAATTTCTTTTTAAGAAGCTCTTGCTGGTTTGTCCTCATTGCAACAGTGGCGGTTGGACCACACAGCAGGAGGGAACCAGACTTACATTCTCTTTTAGTTCTGTTCCCGTCCCAGTTTAATGACTCCTGACATTCTGTGCATGAAGCTGGGAAACCCGTAAGAGAGAAAAATAATCTATCCGGTCATCGGGCAACAGGAGAGAGCCACACACAGCGCCCAAAGGAGGCAGAGATGCTACAGCCGGGAAATCCCGACAGTCCCCACGTGCACAGGGTCCCGCTGCAAGATTTCTAGTCCACGGCTAAAATGATTAAGTAATTTGAGTGACATTTGAGCAACGATAGAGAACTTTACACCTCAAAGTTCAACTCTGAGACCGCCGCATCCCGGTTCCCTTGGCTTCACCAGGAAACCGACCCTGGACCTTCCAGCCCCAGCGGGTTCCTCACGACAAACCATTCCCACTGTCGCGCTGCCGGAGACACGGTATTTTATTGAACCCTTTTCCTCTTGCCCTAGGCTCCCCGCGCAATGACAAATCTTTACCCTGCTCTTTACGCAGCCGTCGTCTGTGGGTCAGCCACCCCGCGCCTCCGGGCAGTGCAGCGGGACTGCCATCCCTCTTGTCTGGACGAGCAGCCAGGAAACTCCTGAAACTCCTGAAAGTTCAGAGCCACAAACCCAAGAAAACCAAACTATCAGATCTACCCAACCCGAGCTAATCTTCACAGCCGAAAAGACAATAAGGCGATCTTTTTTTTTTTTTTTTTTTTTAGGTGACAGCTCGAGTTCTGCCGTTCACCACCTCCTCCCGAGGACGTCCACGAAACCTTCCCCCAGCCGCTGGCGAGCGGACAAGCGGCTGTTCCAAGCCCTACACACAACAGACCATTCTGAGGGCAATCAGCTCGGCGCTGGCGCTCGGCCAGCCCCACGGCGCTGCGCTAACGGGACGAGTGCTGGCAGGGACAGCCACGATTCCCCGGCACCGACAACTTCTCCTGCCTCACTCACACGCGAGGAAGCGGAGAAGGGCAGTTACCGGCAATCGAGATCGGTGTTTTCCCAAGGACAGAGCGTCCAGTTCCTCTGCAGCCGAGCCCAGGGACTAGCGGCCGGACCACAGCTCCGGGAGCCAGGCACTTGCCTCGTTACGCTAACGAACCTCAGGGCACAACCACCTCCCCAGCACGAGGTAGGGCAGAGCAGTCATCTCCGTTTCGCAGATAAGGAAATACGGCAGGAAGGCAGAAGTTGGGCCGGCCGCAGGGGAAGGGCGATGAGCAGAGGACAAACCCACGTCTCCCGAGTCACACGCTCCTCTCCCGGCCGCTGAATTATTCCTCTTGCGTGAACCAAGAGAAGTCAGTCCCCGGTGTGCCGCCATTCCCCTACCTTCAGAGGGGGATAATGCCTTCCTAAGATAGCTCTCGATGTCAAAAAGCATTAATTACCTGAAGTAACACCAGTTAAATACCAGATAAGGGGGATACAGGAGAAGAACCGGTAGGTGCGTTGAAACGTGCCTCCCGTGTAAATCACCAAAATCCACAACAATACCCCAGCTGCACAGAGGAGCTATTTCCATTTGTTTCACAGCTACAGATGGCAGAAGAAAACCTCTCAGACAATAAGCTCTATTTAAACATATTGATCCAGCTTTTTTGGTGCATTTTCCCCCCATACTGGCTACAACCAGAACACGATGAACAGCGCTACGCAGTCCCAGAGCTCCCGTGCGTTTGCTTTACGATCACGCAGCTCGCTCGGAACCCGCGCCAGCAGCTCCTCCGCCTGCACGCGGTGGGATGTCCCGCGCAGCAGAGAGCCACGGCCACGCAAAACCCCCCGAGGAGGAAGGTCTGATTTCAGCTCTACGTGCTCGAGAAGCAAGAAGTCTCTGAAAAGCAGTTCATTAAGAAAACCAAGCAATTACCTCGAAGGCCTCGAGTTTACTTACAGACCGACTAAATATCAAGTTACTGACTCCTGTGGTCTACCACCAGTCAACCTCTCTCCTGGCGGTAACCGCCGCAGTTGTACTTGCCTGGGTCACTTTCCCAAGGAGCCCACAGCTACAAACAAACCTGAAGGTTGTCAGTATTCCCCAAAAAACCCCAAACCCATTAAAGATAATTGAGCACCTTCAAAGCCACAATAATTTCTTGCTTCCTTCACAAGCAGTAACGGGGAGCGTGTCTCAGGGCAGCTCTATCACAGCCCCTCTGGGTTTTGTTTAAGGCCACACCTGATGGCCACGGCCCAGGACGGAGGTGAACCCCATCCACCTGCTCCAGCACTGCCGTGAGCTGCAGAGATCAGGTACCCAGCCCCAGCTCCCGAACCGGGCGCCGGGACACCTCCCCGTCCCTGCGTACCCACGCTGCCCTTCCCCAGCCTCCTAAAGGACACCCGGCTTTTCATTCCACGCTTCGATTTGGAAATGAGGAGAAGGAGACAGATTTCTCCCTTTGTCTGCGGCACCCACTTATCTCCTCTACTCCGCTCCACCCCAGTAAGACAGAAACCCAGGGACTGCAGCTACCCCCCCTTTACGTAACCCGCGCACGACGATTCACGGGTGCCTCCGAAGTCCTGCGCAGAGCGGGCGGGCTACCATCACCGTCCTTCACTGGCCACCAACTCCTCCAGCTCTTTTCCCCTCCTCTCAACCACCTCTCTATACCAACCCACCACGTACAGAAAAAGCAAGATTATGGGATATCAGACCCTCTGACGAGCTTCCCAACCTCTTTTTACACCCCGAAAGAGGGTCTAGACCCACTCCCTGTTAAGCCACCCAACTTGCAGAGCAAGCTGGGGCTGAACTGTGTCTCTCATTAACTGTGATTGCCCCCCTCCTGCCTCACCCGCCCAACAGCCCGAGATGCCCCTCGCCACCCCTCACCGCCCCAGCTCCAGCCCTGTCCACCCCCCAGCTCCTGCCGCAGCTCACCCAGAGACCCCGGGGCCAGACACCACAACCGAGCACAGCCCCTCGCGGCGCCCACCCCCACGCACACCCCCAAATCGCCTCCTCACCCCGATCCCAGCACAAAAA
>WKFP01013722.1:6932-33180 GCA_011057875.1 Pterocles orientalis
CTGCTCTACGCCCCCCATTTGCATTCTGAACGGTACTTTGGTAAAATTTTTTTTTTTTTTTTTTCCTTAGTCAGCAAAAAAATGTGACAACTACATCTGAGAACTCAGAGGTAAATGAACAGTTCCCTAAAGCAATGATAAAAACATCTACAGAAAAAAAAAAAAAACCAACAAAAAAAAACCCAACCCCAAACTATTTCGAATTTAGGATCAACCACGAATCTTCTTCACTGTTGCGGCCGGAAAGCCGCTCGCGGGAATCCCTCGAACACAAAGTCACCCTCTCCAGGAACGGGAAAGCTGTCCGAGCCGACTGCGCTGTAAAAGGAAAAGGTTCAACCGGCAAAGCGCCGCAACCGCGCCAGCACTCGAACAGATAATAAATTAGGTTATAAAAAAAAAAAATAAAACCCAAACCCACAAAGCACCACACGGGTCCCAAAGCGCAACACGGGTTTCAAATGAAAATCCGGGGTTTATTTCACAAGTTGCTAAAATCTAAGTACAATAGTCATTTTTCGTTATCACCGTGTTATAAAACCTCGTAGTCGCGGCGTCCCAAGGAAAGGTTCTATGGCTTGCGAGGACCAGCGCCGCTCTAACCCTCTCCCCAGGAGAGGGGGAAGCGAGCAGCACCCGAGCAGCGTCCCACCAGCTCATGCAGCCGTTTGCAGCGAAGCCGGGGAGGGTCGGGGAGACGGGACCGATGCCGACGGACAGGTTGGACGGTCAAGTCTCGTTCGGAGGGAGCTTTGAGGATGGTTTTTGCCGGGAGAGGGCTGGTGACAGCTCTGCGGCAGAACCAGGAGCCCTTAGGGAGGCAGGAACCCCAAAGGGGACAGCAGGAGGAAGGAACCGAAGCGTGTCTACACCCCCCTCCGCCACCGTTCCCAACAGCGTCACCTCCAGGGTCCAACTCCATTATTCCGTCTAATTGAGTTTTTCTGTTTGTTGTTTTTTTTTTTTTTCTTTTCAGAGTTAAGGGGAACACACGGAGAGGGAGGAGGGATTTGGAAAGCCGGCAGCAAAGTGTTTAACAGCAATCGGAACCTCGCGCGGGACCGTAACCCGCCCCGTTCAACACGAATCAACCAGTTGGCGGTCTGACTCCAGAGGCACTGAACACGCGGGCACACCGCCCGAGCCTCCCGCTGCACGGCTCTACAGCTCCGCAGAAACACCCAGTGCAAGAAATATTTCCTTTACGTTACCTGCAGCATTCCAAGAACCACAGATGAAAAGCGATGTCAAAACTGGTTTGAACCCCGACAGCTCCACGGAGTATTTTCTCTTCCCTTACAAACCTTTCAAAATAATTCTACCCCAACGCCCGAGGTAATATTTGGGGGTTTGTATCCAGATTGCGATGCAGCGCTGCTGAGGAAGCACCGTTTTTCCCACAGCGTGCGCAGACTCATTTTTATTTTCAGTTCCAAATCTTGTCTCCGTTATTTTAAGCCTCCCCGAGCCGTTTGTGCCGAAATTCAAGTTTCCGAGCTGCTGTACCTGAGCTGGCGGAACCCAAAAGGGTTTGACATGGCTTTTGAAACGGGCGAGTTTCATACCCGTGCCCCTCTTTCCACTCCCCGTTCTTCCAGCACCAGCTGAAGCCAGAGTTGCCCCAACGCTGGGAAGAAACTGAAGTTGTCCAGGTGTTATTTGAATTTTGAGAAGTTTTGCCCGTTCTTTTGAACCAAATGCACCCTCCCCAGGTGACTTTGGGCATTTGCATCAACGACGAGATAACGCAGCTATTTGTCAGAAGAGAGGAAAAAAAAAACCCCCAAACCCCAGAAAACCTCCACACGGGTAAGGAACTGAAACTTTTTCATAATATTTCAAAGTGCAAAAATAAAATGCACTCAACTTCTCTCTCTCTCCAAATCTCCCAATCCAAAATATCTCGGAATGAAAAGAAAAATTAAAAAGAAAAAACAAACCTCAAACCAATTCCTCTCATCCCCATTTAGCTCTTAATATACATTTACAAAACAAACAAAAAAAACCCAAAGTCAAATCGAAATCCTAGTGCTTTATACAGCAACAAAGACCATTTTGCAAAACTAGGTTTCCTACGCTACTGAACAGTTTCCAAATGATCTAAATACTGATATCCACACAACAGAAGAGGGGCTGAAACCAAGGAGTTTGCTTTCGCGCTATGCGATGGTTAGATCCGAAGGGGGACGACCCTACAGAGTTATTGGTTCAAAGTTCGATCTAACAGCAACTGCTAAGAAAATAGATTCAGCACAGACTGAATAGTAACCCCTCCCCCTTCTCTTTTATATATAGATATATAGATATATAGATATAATTTTGCAAATAATTCTTATCAGCGCTACTCGCAGCGCTGATACGCAACGCAAGGGGTAAGGCATGTGTTTCTGCCGCTTGAATTCAACTTGGATTTGGGAGAAACCCAGGGAAGGTAACGAGAAGGAAAAAAAAAAAAACAAAAAAAACCCAAACCTGGACCTGATGGATTGGGGTTTGACCTGTGGAATCCCCCAAAATTTCTTAGAACCACGTCGAAACCTGTCCTTAACGCAGGGTCTATGGAAAAGGAAATACGGCAGCGACGGACAGAGGAGCATGCTCGGTACGCCTGGAAGAACGGAGCTCTAGAGGGATGAAGGTGGGCAGTCCTGCCCCCAGCACGTGCTGGCACGGTCACCGGGCCACTGCAGCACGGAGCGGGAACGGCCGCTCGCGGAGGGTATCGGCAGAGGAAGGAGCCCGCGACCCGCCGGCAGCCTCCGCGCCCTCCGCTCGCCCTTTCTGATTGCGTGCAGCTTCTGGAATTCCTATTTATTTCCCCCCTCCCCGAGTAAAATTGCTCAAAACAATAACAACAACAAAAAAAATAACCCTCCAAAAAGAAAATAATCAGAAACAGTTTCACTTTTAAGTCTCTGGGAACATACGAAAGGCCCAACTGCTCTTGGCTGAATTAGAAAGACTGAACAAAGGTGGTTTGTCTATTCGGTAAATTAGATTTTAGACTACCAACAGTTCAAAGTCTATTCAAAACAGAATCCAACAGAAGTGACCGGCTCCTGCCCCGGTTCCCACCTAACAGACGCGTTTCGGTGGCAGCCAGTCCCTTAGAAAAAAAACCATACTCAGCTGGAGTTTGAGTTTGCGCTTCTTTATCATCAGGTCATCATCGGAAGATTTCGGAACATTATAATCTGTAGACTCCTGGCTGGAGGAAGGGCAGGGAAGAAAAGCAAACGTGAACTCGGCTCACTAAATGCATCTGCGAGATGGGGTTGAAATTCCTCTCTCCTTGAGCGGACATCCGTGCTCGATCGCGAACGACCACCACGTTCCTGGTGAATGGGTAAGTTATGAATAACGAAACCGAAGGCAGAGAGTCGTTTAATCCTCCTTTTGTGCTGGTGACAAAAAAAATCCAAACTAAATATATAAAGCCCAAAAAAAAAAAAAAATTCTTCCCCTTCCCTGACAGCCTTCATCAGTCAATCATAAGAATCTGAGAACGAAATGAGCTGAAGTCCTTCCCACCCCCGTGGTGTCACGTTCTCGTAGCAGGGACAGCAGCACTCGATGGGATGAGGAGCGGTCTTCTTGCATCCTATAAAGCCTGGGGCATATCCAGCTGGGATTAAAGCAGATTCCACGGTGGTGTGGTATAAAAAGGATGGAGAAACAGGAGAGTCTTCCTCTCGGGCATTCCTCTGCATTATTTCCACGTGGCGGACTGTGGGATGGACCGTGGGGGAATCATATCCAGGAGATACTCACGCTGGCGGTCTACTGCTGAAGACGACTTGTGCACAGCTAAACTAGGATTAACGAAGGGTAAAGCTCCACCTGAGGGGACAGAAAAGAGGAGAGAGAACAAGCGTCACCGTGTGATAAAAGCATGAGACAAGCCAGCGGCAAAACCCCGCTGCTCGTGTTTCCCCCCATGAGAACGGATCATCTGAGCACGGGGCGCTGCTGGCCGCGAAGGTCAGGCACCTTCAGAAGACAAAAACCACAGGAGCAAGATTTTGTACCAGAAAGGAAGATTTGAGCAGGCTAGAGCTCTCTGCAATGAAATCACACTTTAAATGATAAATTAAGCTGTGAGGGATAAAAATCAACAGAAATCCGTTCAATGATGGGCAAGAAGTTAATCACAAAAGAACTGGTTGCTACAGTGTTTCCTTCCTGGAGATGCTAATTCTCATGTAAGAGAACAATCGACTCTTCTCAAGTCAGAGTCTTACGTATATAAAAAAGATTAGATTAGAATTTATAATTTCCATTTGCTAAAGCAACAGCTTCAGTTATTTCAAATCCTGAGGACGGCTGGGAGAGCGCACTGCAGCCTTACCCAGAGCAAACCCATCTCTTCACTCTCAGCAAAGGGAAAACACCCGTCAAAATGAAACTGAAATTAATTCAGCATGAATTCACCTCCCAGAAACAAACGACAAACTCCTGCAGCGCGGTACTGGCTGCGCACAGGGACCCAGTCCCACATCACAGCTATCCAGTCTGTCTGTAACTGTGGGAAGCGGCGGTTTTTGTTTGGCAGCACCACTCGATTGCCCCTTTTGATGAGCAGAAACCACACCAAAAGCAAGTGCCAACAACGAGACTAAGAGCAAAGCCTCGGTGCCATCGGGCTTTCATGCAGGAAGTGTCAAAGAGAAAGCATCCTTACCCCAAGAACTATGATTGTTGGACAGAGTGCAGCTAGTAAGTACAAATAAAAAAAAAAAAAAAAAAAAAAAAAGCAAAACTTTAGAGAAAAATCTACCTGTATTGATGGGAGTCTTCTTCCAGGCGGCAGCGCTGCCCTTGCTGACAGGTCTCTCAGCATGCTTACCTGGCCTACTCCCAAGTGCTGCTGCAGACGATGCATTCTGCAACTTGGGTGACTGGCTAAATGCATGCAACACTCCTCGCGGAGCTCCAGGAGGACCTCGAGACATCTGGCTAGAAGTCTGGCGAGAGAGCAAAGGGTTAAACAGGCATTGCAGCTTTCTGTCTCTCCAGGTACAATGGCCTTGATGAATCTTTGCTGCTCCTCTCTCCTCTCCTGGCTGCTCCTGCCCAGCCTGGAATGCATTTCTGCAGTTTCAGGGCTGAAGACTTTCAAGACATATTCAGAACAAAATAAAAATCAGTTTCTGCTTCTGAAAGCACCTCTAAGGCTGAGGAATTATCATCAGCTGCAAAGCAGCAACGAATGTGCTGTGGAAGCGTCTCTGTACACAGGCAGCTCTCTGCTCCCATCCGAAATAACCCGCACTGGGATTATTTCAACCCAAAGCAGCACTTTGAGCAGTTTCCGTTTTCCCCCAGCGGAAAGCTGGTTTTGTAAGGTGTGTGAGACCCAGCCTCTGTCCTGGATGGTTGCTGCCATCCCCTTAAAACTTCACAAGCAACATTACGTGCTCCTGGCTCAAGCCAATTTTTTTTTTTCTATCTTGGGTGAATTTACTCTTGTGTATTTGGCGCTGGTCTTTGGTACATCCTAAAAAATATCGGGAACGTTCCTTACCTGCTTGAGCGAGTGGTGCTGCACGATGGGGTCTGACTTGGTCTGTCCAGGAGACGCCGTCTGCTGCAGTATCCTTTGCTCGATCTCCTGCTCCTGCTGCAGGGCTTTGACGAAGGCAGCCTTCAGCCGGTTAGTGTGCTCAGCTTTCAAGGCTTTTTTCTGATTCGACGTCATGCAGGTTTCACACATAATGGTTCCGTTCTTCTCCTCCCTCCAGCGGCAGGTGAAGTCAGTCTTACACTGAGCACACATATAGGGCTCGCGAGATGAGACAGCAACCGAAACTTTACCTGGAGAACACAACCAGCTCAGCTCAGCTCCACCTGCGGCTTCTACGAATGAATACTCCAGAAACTTCACCGCGTAAAAAAACCCCAAAGCAAACCCTCCACCCGTAAATCCCCTCAGTCTGAAGCCTTTTGCATTACTCAATCTTTAAACTTTTTTCTTCCCTGAGAGTGTGTGTGTGCAGGTATCCACCGGATACTTCTTTAGATCCTGGTCAGAGAATTTAGTGGTGAGGGACAAACAAGTGGGATAGCAACAGCTCTGGGGAGAACCAGACACATTTTAGAGAAATCTTTACAATCAGTGTCTAGCCTAAGAGAAATCTTCTATTTTTTTAGAATTTTTTTTGGACATTTTTTAGATTTTTTTTGGACATTTTTTAGAATTTTTTTGGACATTTTTTAGAATTTTAAATAAAACAGTTTGAAAATTATTAAAGAAGTGAATCCTAGATTTGAGAGAGTATGACAATTTAACCCTGCGAAGCCTGAAACTCCTTGCTGCCTGCTATTGAGATAAAAGCCCAGATGGGAAAGGTTCTCTCCTCGCCTTGGAGGAACATTCGTAATGCGGTCTCACCTTGAGTTTCCAGCAAATTCTGCACAACTTCTTCCAACCCGACTAAGTAAATAAATTCGTTATTAGCTGCACTTGGCAGGAAGTTCATCTCTGGCGCAGGAGGCTTGGGAGGAGGGATCTCCAACAGCGTCTTCTCCAGCTGCTTCCGCAGGGCCAGCTTGGCGGCCGCTTGCCGGCTGGCCGGCGAGTCGTTGGAGTTGACGATGGAAGCGGCGCTGGTCGTGGTGGCGTTAGCCTGAGCCGACGTCACGGTTGTACCTTTGATGGAAGTTGGTGAAGCCTGGGAGGAAACACGACGCAGCTCAGTGACAAGCGCCAGACGGGTCGGTGTTTGGGCCCCGGGAGGGAAGGAAGCAGCGCTGGCTCTGCCGCCGCGCGGGGCGGCTTGTGTGCCGTGAAGGCTGGCTGCACCGGCCTGCCTCCGAACCCTGCTTCTGCGGGTGATGCATTCACCGCAACACCGGACCCAGCACCTAGCACTAGTTCTTCTTCTAAAGAACGTCACTTTTCTTTACTGATCATTTTTACAAGGCAGTTTTAGAAATTTTAAATAAAAAAAGCAAAGAGGAGTTCTTTTCTTTTATGACTCTCAGAGCACTGACGATAAATTGTTTCCTTTCCACTTGTGTGCCCAGATCAGCGGCAGATGTTAAGCTGCTGCTTCGGCATCTCCTGGTGTTTCAAACAGGAGTGCCACCCCTTTGCAGCTCTCGGCCAGAACACTCTTTTATGCTTCTTAAGGAGAGGAAAAAAAAATTCTAATAGCCAGCTCCCCATTGAAATACCAAATGTGAAATGAGGCACGAAATTCAGTTCACTGCAATACGTGTTTCTTCCCAATACTCTGTCACATTTTTCCCCATCCTATGGACAGGAGGTGAATGTGAACAGAGCAAGGGAAGAACCAGGAGCAGCAACAAGCCACCACCTCCGTTAGAGGACACAGTAACCCAACGACCGTTAATTACAACCGCTCGCCTCTGCTCTGAGATGAACGCTACGTTTGGCACAAACCATCCTGGGGAACTCACCTGCGGGATATTGACGAGCAGGCTGGTGTTGGGAACGTTGGCGACGCGGATCAGACCCTGCTGGATAATGCGCTGCCCCTGAATTTGTACGCTGGGGACCGATGCCCGCGGCGCCAGCAGCAGCGGAGGCGGCCCCGTGCTGGAGTGCTGTCGGATGTTGTGGATTTGCTGGGAAGACACAGAAATGGGCTGATGCAGTGGGGCCGGGAAGGATGGGGAGGGTCAGACAGCGGGAAGTAAGCGGTGGGAGTCGAATGGGATGACATGAGACAGTGGAAATGAGGCAGGGCAGGGAACGCAGAGAAAGCGTGATCATTAACATCCACGCCAAAGTGGGATGTTTTCCCCTTTCCCTCTGTCAAAACAGAACAAGTAGAGCACCACGTGAAAAGAGATGCTTGTATGAGGACATCGCATTATGGCCAAAACAGCTGTGCCAAAAAAAAAAGGTAAATCTAAGTTTCCGAGTCAAACCTCTGTCAAAATGTTTCATTTTAAAGGCGTCAGGAAAGCTGTTTTTCAGAATGAGTTTTTTCTCCATAACCAGAACAGAAAGAAAATGTAATTCCAAATCTCTGCCTTCCTCCTTAATGCTGGCTGTGCAACACGTGAACGCAGACCTTTCACTGCCAAATAAATCCTCATCTAACAAGGAAATATTTTTTTCCTGGTATCCCATGGAAGTCATAATTGTAGAGTACTGTATCAAATTGGACATTGCTTTCCCACGCCTTTAATGACATCAATATTTCCTGTTACAGGTGATAAAGACCCTGCAAAGCAGCACTTCCCGTCGACTATCTCATTTCAGCAGCTCTCATTCAACCGCAAGACAGAAAAAATGAGAAAAAAAAGAATTTTAACATTTGAAAAGGTGAAATTGATCTGACAGAAAGAATAACGAGGGGAAAAAAATGAAAGAACGGGGGATTGTGCTTCATTTCCTCTGCTGCTGCTTTCCTAAAACGCGGGTGAAGCTGGAAGCCGGTAAATTAACTTTTCAGTGCTCCGGCGCAGCGAAGGGACGCAGCGGCGCAGGTGATGCAGGACAGGACACGGGACAGCACACACACAGAACTGGAATGATGCAGGAGCTTTCAACAGCAACACATTTGGCTGGGTTAACAAGTTCCAGCAAGAACTTCCCAGGCTCCTTCCAGACAAGCAGAAAGATGAGCAAGGAAATGGTTAAGACACGTTAAGGGAAAACAGAGCGGACCTGCCCCAAGGTAAACACCTACCTGTGCTCCTCTGACAAGAGGCGGCATTACTATCTGCGTGCTTTGCTGAGTTCCTAGTTTGGAAGAAGCCTGCTGCCCTCCGCGGACCAAGGGGGGAGGAATGACAGTGCCCGGTATGCGCGTAGAAGAGGTCTGCAAAACAGAAAACGATTCACTCGCATGGTTTTCTCCTGGTGTATTTATACGTACGCTCTCTTCTGCTGCTCGGTGTGCCAATAAAGCAGCATCTGAAACTCCAGCAGCTCAAGAGCCGCGGCACTGAGACACACCATGAGCCCAGGACGAGCGGCTCTCCTCTGGCTGGCGTGACAGATGCAGCGTCTGTCTGGAGCCAAGGGAGATACCGCTGGACAAGAGACGGCCTGGCTGGCTGCAGTGAGGTTAGTGTTCAAAAAGGAAAAAGAATTAAGAAGGTGTATTTTGCAAGGGAGTAAGAGAATGGGGAAACACAAACTGCTGTCCTCAGGGAGAAGCACGGGGCAGACAGAAGGTTGAGAAGCAGGAACGTGGGGAGGTGAGCAGACTGGGTATGTGCATGTATGCGGGATGGAAAAAAAAAATAAAATAATGAGACGGGTAAAGGGGAAAGCTTTAGAAAAATGAAAAAGAAAAGAAGCTGGCTAAAGAAATCTGAAAAATTGCTGCCTGTGCTTTTTGGGCTGCGGACTGCACTAAACCCTCCAAGTTTCCCATGATGCTGTGAAAGGTGACATGGCTCCATGCATCACTTACATTCCTGCAGACACAGTGCTCACCCCTAAAGAGCAACACATCTCTCCATCCCCTTCACGTGGCTTTACACACCTCGCTCCTTCCCTCACTCAAGCCCCAGACTGACCATCCCCTGTGAATTCAGACTTCTGAAAACCCTGAGCTCCCGCTTTCAGGAGTCACCACGTGCACACACACGTACGTATGTAGGCAGGGGGGAGTTTTATCCACTCCTGTTACGCTTTTCAACTGCAGACCAGATGTTAACTCAGCTCCTACACGCAGGAGTTAGGAGAGTTTTTACAGTCAAGCAAAAGCAGATGGAGGTTAGGTCAATTTGCCCAAACGCCACAAATTAGACAGAATAACTTCAGTTCTGGGTTCTTAGCTCCCAGCTCTCTGCTCTGTCCAACCGAAGCTGCGCTGCCTGATCGCTGGAGCTTTCACTCGTGGTCCAGTTCCTCTGAAAGTGCTGTCTGCAGTGAAGGCAACTGCCTCAAGGAAGAGATTACTCCAACTGACAGATCGCTTTGGGTTTTAATGTTTCCCGCAGAGACAGCGAATTTACCCCCTCCCTCGAGCACAGCGTTCCAGGGGACTCTGAAATCAAGAGCTGCCATTTGCCCAGCGAAAGCATTTTGTGCTGGAGCAGTTTTGAAATTTGTTTCGAATTAGCCCACGGTAAATAAGAGAAACGTTTTCAACCCAAAAGCCAAACAAGATACCAGACTCAAGAAAAAGATTAGGCTGACAGATGTCTATTGCCTCTGCTTTTTTTTTTTTTTTTCTTCCCCAAGGCTTTCCAACGTTTCATTTAATTCAGTCTGAACCAAGATCTGTTCCACCATCATGTGCCGTTCAGCCACCAACCGTATGATTCACTCAGCTCAGAGTTCGTCACACTGAGGGCACAATTAAGTCTCTTGAGGGTACGGCAACAGGCTGCCGCGATATTTCTATACCAACTCCACGGCATCCTCTTGCACCCAAGGCCGTTAGTACTAGCATGGATGGATTTATCAGCAGAGTGGATCAGGATGGTCAGCCACGGAAAAATAAGCTCATGAGTTATCTGCGTGTGACATCCTACTTCCATCTCCCACCCCAACGGTTCCTAAAAAAAAACAAGTTATAGCGGGGTTTGTGGGAGCTAGGAATCTCCAGCTGGCTCCAAGCCATGCGTGCGATGGGACTGTCCCTTCCTGCGCTGCCTGGCCCACCCCACTGACCTGCAGGGACGGCTTGCCAGCAGGAACGCTCTGCGGTCCCCGCACCAAGGGCGGAGGGGTGGCCACAGCACTCCCAGAGGAACCGGCAGGCTGGAAGAGGAAAAACCAGAAAGAAAGCAGACGAGTGTAAGGGTGTAAGCAGAATTACAGAAGCTCAGGGAACAAAAGTGTTTACCTCCTTGCTCCTCAGAAAGAGAATCTTCAAAGACTGTGGTTTCCCCCCTCCCCCAGCCCTTTTTTCCTCCGAGCATCTCAACAGGCGTATTTAAATGAAGAAGTTATTAGGTAAGTATAGATAAGATTACACCAGGAAAATAAAAAAGCCTATAAACCAAAAGCAGAGCGATGTGGGAAATCTATTTCAGCAGTCTCAGTCTTATCCACCATTGCTACTCGTCTCACCTAATTAGGTTCAAGCACAATGCAAAGTGAAAAAGAGTTTTTCTAGGAAAAAGACTTGGGATATTACGAAGTTCAGAATACGCCATTTCACCCCGGTTATTCCAAACACCCAGAGCTCGTTGCTCAGCGTTCAGCCAGTTGAGGGATGCAGGTACTTGCGTTAGTTTTAATCTACTGAAGCACTCGAGAGTCCAGCAGACAGACGCCAAGAGCAGAACCGCAGCCAGCCAGGAGCGCTGCACGAACGTCTCCCTGCACCGGGAACTGCACTGAAACCCACACATCGCCCCCACCCCAAAACCCATCGAGTCAAACATCACACGCTGTACAGTGAAATCGTTTAGTTGCCATTGTTACAGATCCTTGGAATTTAGCCGGTGCCTGGAGAGGAGCGCGTGGGGTGTTCGCACGCCCCCTCGCCTCCCACCTCCTCTGCTCCTCCGCGGGCAACCGCTCTGACTTTGCTGCAGGTTGAGTTTCTGACGAGGGCAGTTCTCCTCCCAGTGCTCTGGGTATCGCAACTGGTTGTGTCAGAGGAGGGGTGGGGAGGAAAGAGGAGGAAGGGAAAGGAGTTCGGGGGGGAGAGCTGAACCGCTCCTGCCAGGGGCTGCCTGGATTTTTGGGTGCTGACAGCGTGCAGCGAACTGACTTCACCTCGTCAGAGCTGGAACCCACACCTGGGCTCCTGCCACGCACACGGGACGCAGCCCCCGGCCGCCAGCTCCCAGCGCCTGGGATCAAACGCCTGAATTCTACCTAATTTGTTACGTGCAACAATCTCCTCTGAATGTATTTCAACAATTTCTGCGCAGCATTAAGGGCTGGAATGTTTAATCACTGGAAGTACGTTACATTTATAAATTTATAAAGTTTTAACACAAAGGGCTTCGGCTTTTGAATACGGCTGATAGGAGAAACTGCCTTGTCGTTTGGTCTTGGCAAGACAAAAAAAGGAATTCCACAAAAAGGAACGGTGAACAGGGTAAACCACCGTGAACTTCATAAAGATTTTATGAAAAGTGAGCTATATTTCAAAGCTATCTTGTGTTCCATAGGTTATGGCAACCACCACGGTTATTTAAATTTTTCCCCTTCCATTGCAAGAGATGAGATGATAAGCGTCTGTAGGAAAGCAAATACCTTCTGAGTAGTGGTCTCCTTCTGGATTTGACTTTGCCGTAACTTTTTCAATAAAACAAGCTTTGCTTCTTCTAACCGTAACTCTTCTTTGAGTTGTTTAATCATTCTCTCACGCTCCTCTGGACTGCTTTTCTGCAGGGCCAGGTAAGGCAATAGAGGATGGGAAAACAGGGAGGAGGGAGAGGGAAGAGAGATACCATACAAGTTACGACAAGAACTTGCAGTTTTATAATTGTCGTGTTTGTCTTAATATCACCGACATGCCTGCAATATACGGACACAAACCGAGTATGGAGAAAGAACTCCTAGGTAAAAAAAATTCTTTTTAAAGGTATTTTCACTAGCAAAACAAGTAAATATAGTGAAATGGAAGAATCAGACAATAAATCCGGGACAATAAATAAGACACTGCACCCGCTAAAACACCAATTCTGAAAAAGGTGCACTTTCGAAGCATAAAAAAAATCACGGAGTTAAAGAGTCTGAAAAAAAAATATTTAAAAAAAGGGACATCAGCCTCTAACAGCTTTAAGATTCCCCACTTGCAAATCTTGATCAAACCAGGTATCCACCGACCCTGTGATCACAGGTGCCTCTGGAGGAACACGTGGTGTTTCCCTCCTTCTAGATGGGACAACTCAGCAGTGTGTCAGGACAAGACGACTCACCATGAGTGCCTCTGCACTGGTCTCTTTTAACGCTATTTTTGTCAAACCATTCATCCTGGGGCTCGAAGGCTCATTGTCGGATAACACTATAACGTCCGGTGAGGGGACTCTCTTTTCTCTCTTTATTTCACTGCGAAGCAAAAGAAAAAAATACAAAGAACGAGTGAATTAAAAACAAGCAAACAACTTCAAGCTGCAGAGTAACATTATTTACAACCTCCTGCCAGAGCAATCCCAAATCTCAAGTTCTGAACGAACCCGACCCGGACGAGCTCAGCCCATCTCTGCTCCTCGCGGACGGAGGACAACACCCAGCCACGGGGAATTCCTTCATGTCAGAAGCTTTTCCATCGGCTGCTTCACTTGCAAAACCAGCTTCAAATATTGCAAAAACCAGCTTTAAAAAGATAATTTCCACGTTCGTGTGAAGAAATAAAGAGTGGAGTGTCCTCTAGAGGGCACAGCAAGCCAGCAAACCCCAGCCGCTGGAACTCTGAGGTGCTTTCAAAATCCACAGGGGCACAGGTGAAGCATTTCCAGCCTTTCCTTGTATCTGAACGCAGACTGGCTCAGGTCGCTCTTAGCGGGGAAATAACCGGGTCGGGCCAAGCTCCACCTGGCTGGAAAAACTTCTCCCGACAGCGGTGACGGCAGGCGTGCAGGGAACACGCCGGCTCCAGCGACAGCCGGGGCCGAGACTCAAGCTCTGGCTGTTCCTCCTCAAACTTTAAGGTTAAACCCCCCAAGAAAAGCACGGGAAAGTTACCTAAAGAGCCCAGAACCAGCTAAACGCGGGGTTTGTGAGCGGAACCAGCCCGTTCCCGACACACACAGGCTCTCCTCGCCAGCTCCACACAGCTGCGGGGTCAGCGCGTTACAGCCCGCGTACACCCACCCGCAGAGGGGATGTGACGGGTTTCATTCGGATTTTGTGACTCCACCATCGCCGATGCTTCGTCCCCGTCCCCGAGCAGCATCGGGAGCAGCCCAGCTGCCGTCGGGAGGTTGGCAGAACCCGGGAGCTGCCAGCGGGGCCATGCCGGTCGCCGTTCTCCATCCGGATTTTCCCCGGCGAGCGCCTGGGCCCGGTGCAGACGGTGGCACCGGGGAGCGAGGCCACCGCAGGGTCACGTGACACGCCGGGCACGTGACCTGCCACGGTAAAAACCATGGCAACGGCCGGTCCCAGCTGGTGCCGCCCGCCCGGCCGTCATCTTGTGAGGTGAGGGCGGGCTCAGGTGCCGGCCGAGAAAATGGGAGCAGCCGTGACTGGGGGTCCAACACCCCGGGGGTCCCGTCACCCCGCGGGCCCTGCCGCCCGCGCCAAGGGTCACCTGGTGTTTTTCCAGGAGAAAAAAGGGAGAAATGGGGAAAAAAAAGGCCTGAGATAGTCACTGGATGGTGTGGTGGAGTCGTCCCAGCTTTATGGCCAGGCCGGAGGAGGAAGGCCGGAAACACGACGCCCGCCAGCCCCTGGGCCTTCCCGGGATCCCACGAGGGGGAAAGTCTTCATCCTGACCCGGTAAAACAACCTGGGAACAGAGCGACCAGGCACCAGCGTGATCCACACAAGTTTGTGTCCGTCAGCGATCTGAATAATCTTTGAAAAAACTCAACCGACGGAGCACCGGCAGCGGCTCCAAACACTTCTGGCCAGCCTGCAGCCGGGGCAGGAGGAGCCGGGACGGAGGGTGGTCTGCCCAGGTGAGGCTTGGTCAAGCTGGGACGCCACACGCACCGTCCCCCGGGACCAGCAGCACCTCTACTCCGGAGCTCCTGCACCTCCATCACGGCTCGGGCCATCTCCTCGCACTCGGAAGAAGCGACATCCCAACAGTGTCTACGCAAGGCTCCGCGGCTCTGCACACAAAACCCTGCTCACAGCATGTTGTCGGAGCGCGGTGTAAAACCTGGAACCAGGAAAGGACACCTTGCCCCCGCAGCTCTGCAACAAACCCCGTCCTGTACGCGGGCAGGAGGAGACAAGAGCAGGACCACTCATCACTCGGGTGACAGTCGCTCGTCTAAGGGCTCCACCGAACCCGCACGATTTCCCCGTTTTGCGAGACACGCGAGGCTGCTCCTGACAGCTGCATTAGAAGATGCTGATCTAATAAAAGCTGCATTAGAAACCATTACCTTCGGAGTTTAAAAACCACGTACTTCCACAGAAGCATGAAGGAGTCACATCTATTTAGGACCATCTACCTGCACCAACTCCGCGTCTGTTGACATGAAAACCCTTCTCGAAGGGGGAAGATACCAGGTATTTTTTAAGGCAACACACTGACCACAGCAACCAAGCCGACTCCAATTCGGTGTAACAGGATTTCTACTCTCAGCAGCTCGACCAGCTGCACCGATGAGGTGGCAAAAGCCCGAAGCCCAGCCACGCAGCCCAGAACTCTGCAAAACAATCTCCCTTCGTGAAGTTGAGTTTCTTGACTCTTTTGTTAGCCTGTGTGTAAAGCAAAAAATCCAAAGCAGATGTTTCAAAATAAGACAGACAATGGAAATATCACCACGTTCCGAAAAATACTGCCACCAGCAGTTAATAATTTGGGATACGCGCCCTGATACTATGACCTTCATCCTCCGAAGCCATCAGGCATATCCTTTGGCTAAATAAAGACACAGCTCTATTATCTTCCCTTCGGCTTTCCTGAGTGTCGCCGTCTCAATCCCCTGGACTCTGCGCTGGAAGATGAAAGCGGGGTTGCTGCCCGGTTACAGACACCCACTTACGCATCCACAGCAACGAAACCCCATTTAACAGAGACCTCGCAGAAAGTTTGCGGAAGGAATCAAACGCAGACCTCCTCAGCGACTGAGCACCCTGCGGAAAAGGTCACGATTCCTTCAACATCCTCATCCAAGAGTTTTCCTCTGTGTCTTGGAGCGTCCCGCAGCAATTCAGAGCGCAACGACGATTCCAGAAAAAACCAAACCAAACAAAAAAGCCACTTTCCCATGGGGACAATGTGTATTTATTTGATGATTTGGAAGGAAGAAGAGGGTCAGGTGGCCAAATCCAGCCTTGGCGGTCTGCTTCCACTTCGCTAGACCAGAGGAAGATGAAATTTTTCTCCTGAAGATGACACACCTGAGGTCTAAGGTACCTGGAGATGGACTCAACTTTTCTAACAGATTCACCTTCCTGTGACACAGAAATTTCAGTGAAGCTTGACCAAGGAAGACAAAGTCTAAACGTAACACTAGGAGGAGAGGAGACAGCCAGGAACCACTGGCTCTGGTGTAATTTCAAAGGACTCGTGAGAATGAAAGAGCAAGCAGCCTTTGCGTTAGTTCAGACTGATCCAGAGGCGTTACAGAAACAATAATCCTCCTTTTAGACCCGGCTCTTACCCATGCTCTAAAATGCCCTTTCAACCAATCTTCCAAAAAGAAGATAAAAATAAAACCAGCGCGAAGCTCACCTGGCTGAAGCCACAGAACTACCGACCCGAAACACGAAATCCCCACTGCAGAGCACGAGCCCCGCACAGCCCCGACCTGGGCGTCCCCCACCCACAGGTACCCGGGGAAGCATCACCACTGCAACTCAGACCAAAGCTTCATCTGCATCTGCAAATATGCAACAGTTTTGCCTCAGTCCATTCAATCTCTTGTATACTCTCATCTTGTATACTCTCATCCAAAATTCAGCATCCAAACCCTAACACGAGAATTCAGAGCGCAGCCACCGGGCCAACCTTCATACCATCTCAAACCCACTGCTATTAGATGTTATTTTTAATTATCCCATCGAACAAAAGGAGAACACGATTACTCTGAAGTTCCAGAGCAGCGCAACATCGGTCAAGCACACAAACCATTGCCAGCAGGACCTAAAACTAAGAGAAGTAAAGAGTTCAGACAGATCATTTGCCCGAGAGCACCGACCATCGGGATGCGTACAAACTCCTCACCCTCCTCTTTCCCGGCGCCGAAGCACACAAGTGGTGGTTTGGGTCAGGCCAGCTCACACGCGATTTCAAGAAGCAAGAGCTTAAAGCTGTGGGTACATTTGATACTCGTGTGTGCCACACATCCAGACAATGGATGGGTGCAAGAAATGTTTGTGGAAAATAAACCAAATGTATCAAATGCAGACTCTCTGGCTTATCCAGCTTGTATTCCAATGGAAAGGAAAATCCAGACTCTGTAGCTCAACACGAGAACATAATACGTACAGTGGTTTGGGGTGTGGGGGCGTTTTTTCCAAAAAATAAGACCCCAACTGATATGCAATTGGAATAAACTGTTTTTTATCAAGCCACAATTAATACAGATAAGATAGTTAATACGCTGATTTACTGCTCATAAATAAATAGAGAAAACAGAGGAAAACCAGCAAAATGCTGAACTGCCTGGAAAGTTTTCCAGTTTGCTTTGCAGAGGACATGCTCGTCCCGAGACTGCTAACGAGACAAAGCAAGAACTGGGGACAGAGAGCGACGCCAACTCTCATATTTGTGTTTTATTAACTCACTATTGCCATCGCGGCCGTGTGCTCTGACAGAACCATCCTGCCGCTCTCTCCCCCTTTCCTTGTCTCCCTCGGAAGCCTCGCTTTTCAGAATTCTGAAGGGAAACATACTTTGAGGCGATCTATTTGAGGAGTTACTGTAATTTTGAGGATTTCAGATGGCACAGCACAACCACCAAGCCCAACACAGCTGCTCCCAGGGTCGAGGAGCATCCTCGCCTGTGAACACCCCCAACCTCTATTTCTGAGCAAGTTTTCCTACAACTGGGCTAACAGCATGCTGCTCCTGAAGGATCCTGGTGGTTTTGCTCCAGAAGAGAGGACAGTTTGTCCTTGTTATACGACCGTGTCCAGAAAGATCGCTCGCGGGCTCAGCCAAACCTTAGTGCGAGTCCACCGCAAATCACGAGCTTAACCAGTACTGCGACGAGTTCATTTTGTATGGGTCAGGAAACAGTACTAGATGAAAAAAACCCCACAAACTTAGAAAATGGTCAGAACGTGTACCACAGATGAAGGGAGCAGACTCTGGAGTACAGTAAATGCCGGGGGATGATGCAGCAGGATCCAAGAACCGCTCCAGGAGCTGCCGGGAGCAGCTGATGCTCAGCACAGGACAGTCGGGTATTTAAGGGAAAGGAAAGAAGAGAGGAGAGGTAAGAACAGAGGAAGGGGAAAGCAGAGCTTGAAAGACGCCAGGATCCAACCAGACATTGCCAAAGGTTCCTTCCCTCCAGCACCCGCGCTGTGTACTCACAAGCGAAGCCGTTCACGTTACAGGATTTTACCATCCCACCACCATCCAGACGCGGCCTTATCAAGGGGGGAGGACCCTGCTTCCTCCCATCCCTCCCCTGCCGTGGGTCCAGGATAATGACACGCCAGCGGTGCTGGCTCCCAGGGCTGCAGAAACGCCAGGCAGAGGAGCAAGATTTTGGTTTGGCCTTGTGTGACCTCTCCTCAAAGATTTCTACCACTACAGACTTTCTTCTGTTTCTCCTGGCATCTGTACATCTGCTCAAACCAGACACTATTTTTAAATTTAACTTCAAGGTTTAGGAAAAAAGAAGTATTAAAAGGAATACATGTGTAAGTTTAACACAGGTATTGGCAGGTTTGGGTTTCAAATCTTGAAAATCGACTGATTTCAGAACGATAATCCATCCAATCAGCATCACATCAGCCGAACTGTGATCACTGCCGGGCCACCTTTTCCAAGGCAAATATTATGTTTTCAGCCCTAAAAGCGTTAAGGAAGTTTAAAAGCCGAAACACCATCCATCACTAAGCACGAATTTTACCCAAGAAGTTTGCAGCAGTTCAGTCATTTCAAGCAACAGCTCTGTTTTCATCTCAGAAAATCAGCTCGACTGCTTTAAAGACACAAGCCTTATGAAAGCTGTGAGCTAAATTCCTCTAAAGATCAAAGGTCTGGAAAGGTAAGTCCCACACTTAAAAAAAAAAAGAAGAATCCTTATGAAATTCAGATCCGCCCTCCCTACAAATGCTGATTGTATTCTTACACATGCCGGGATCAGCCTCCTCTGTATCACAGGCATCTTCAGACTCGGATTGCGTTCGCTCGGAGATATTTGCATCCTGAGGGCGGTCTGCTGCTCAGCGCCACGTTTATGCTCCAGGAGCGGAGCCAGGCAGGGAGCAGGGGCACCCCCAGGATGCAGGAGCAGAACCCCAGAACCTGGGAAGCTGCTGCCTTACTTCCCCAAGTTTGTGGAATCGTTCAGGCTCGTTTTGGTCATTTGAGATGACCCAGGGTGTTAAGAATTTTATACAAATACACATTACGAAGGGTGCTCCAAAGAGCCTATCTGAAACCTTGTGAAATTCTTGATTTTATTACGATTAACTTGAGCAGACTTGGGATCGGGATGTTTTTTGTATGGGGAAGCCTCTTCTCCCTCCATGCGAAACTGAATACAACAATATCCTATTACCACCTGAAATAAGAACGCTGTACGGGGAGGGGACGTTCTCTCATCTCATCTAAGTAGGCGTCACTGTTCCAGATGCTCTCCGGGAAGCGCACAGCCCCTTCTTCATCATCCTGTTTGCGCGTCTCGCAGTAGGGATGGACACCAACAGAGCAGAAACCCTGGCACTCATTTCAAACAGATCCTAAATTCACAAAGAGCAGATGCATGTGGGGGCAAGTACCGCAACAAAAGGGTTCGAATACCTGATTCTAATTTATTCCGTTTTCGGTATGAGCAATCTTTTTAGATATTCTTCAAAAAAAAGAGCGCGCATACCTGTGTTAATTAGCAGGCAGCGATTACGCCAAAAAGACACCTTCAGAGATCTCCTCCCAGGCAGCACAGCACAGCAGCCATCCGTCACCCCAATTAACCGCTGCCGCGCGAGGCACAAGCCCCTCCTAAACACCAAATCCAGCCACCGGGGTAATGGTCCCTTTGGCAGGAGGTTTATGGAGAAAGCTGGAAGCGATCACCTTCCCTCAATCGCGCTGACGGACAAGGTCTTATTTTACAAAACACGAAGAAGTATTTGGATAAAGTAACCAGGCTCTGGCAGTCTCGGTTATTTCTCTTAGAAAAGCATCACAAGTTGGAAAAAGTTTCCAGATGAACTGCCATCCAACATCAAAGGCACCAATTTTCTCAGCAGCACCCGTCGGTGCCCCTTCTCCCAATCATTCCCACGCAGCCGATAAGGATCTCATGTTTTCAGTTTCACACCTCAAGCTGCGCTGCTGTAATACCCGACACCCGAGATTTCTTATCCCCAGAACCGTTGGAGCCGTTTTGCACAGACAGGTCGGTCTCGGTTCTTGCGCATTGCCGCTCCAGCATCGGCTGGGGTCAGAACCAGAACAAACCAGGCTTCCAGACCTTCCGCTCAACGTAAGAATTCTGCGCTACACAGAGAAAAGGAAGGCTCTGAAGGGCCAACATCAGGGCCACAGAATTTTTGACACTTTTATCCTGGTACAGCCAAAATCTGTGTTAGAAGTCTGGTGGAAGATTTGGAATCTGGGTGTAAGTGATGCCCATAAATCCGTGTGTCAGAACCACACGATTCGTTTGTGTATCTCAGATACAACCAGAGGAAAAGCTTTCAGTGACAATAAAATTCTCAAACTTGGAGTTCACGCTTTCAGGAGGATAGACTTTAAAGAACAGTACTAAGAACTTGTCCTACAGAGAGCTGCTGCAGACAGGTCCTGTCTTTTCAGAATACTCCCGATGTCAAAATCCACAAGTTGCTTCTCAAAGAAAGCCAGACTCAGCCACAGACACTGCTCTGTCAGGAAGAATCAAGCTGCAATTAAAACTCCTCTGTTTAGACAATTGCAATCTATTATTTTTCCTCTATCACAGCTCAGTTAAAAAAAACCAAAACCCCAATCCACTCTTTCTCCCGTAAATCTCAACCAGGAGCTCACAGCACACCCTCTGCGCAGCCTGTACGTTTTCCTATTCCAGACTGCGTTTCTTCACGCGGGCGCTCAGCACGGCTGCCGGAGCCGGGGGAGAACAGCCCGGTGAGGAAGCTGCGCACAGCCACTGCTGGCGAGTCTCACACGAGGAGCCGGAGCTGCACCACACACGTGAAATTTTAATTCTCTCAACCTTGAAGATCCAGAGAACCTTTTCCTAGCGCCCTCGAGCCCGTGTCACCGCGCCGGTGCCCGGGTGTGCCAGTGCAGCGGCGGCACAGGTCAGAACCCACCTTTTGGAGGTGCTCATGTCCACAGGCTCGTCTCCCGTCTGAACCTCCACTTTAATGGTGGCTTTCACCTCTCCGCTTTTTAACAACCCTTGCACTTTTCCAGCTCCAGGATCTGTTTTTATTTTCATGTCGCCTTCAGTATTTATATCTGTTCCTAACAGTCCTTTCTCCATTTTCAGTTTCTTGCTGTCCACATCGTTATGCGTTGTCTCACGTTCTAACGCTCGTTTCTGACTTCTTGTCCTGCATGCTTCCTCTGTCATTGTGAGGCTCTGGGGAGAGACACAAACGAGTTAAGTGCACTGGAAAAAAAAGAGTAAGTTGGACAAAACACCTTAATTTCAAAACAGGGCAAAGTACAGCGGTTACTGCAAAAGAAGTTCAGAAAGAGCAATAAAAGTTTTGCCAGTACGCTTGCTTGCCCTATCTTCCAAACTCATCTCGGTCTGAAGCGATGAGGCACCCGGCATCACTGTACTTACACTTTTTATGTTAAGCAAAAACAAACAAAAAAAAAAAGCAAAACAAGAACACACACACAAACCTCACTGAGCATGAGCTAAGGAGAAAAAAGAAAAAATAAAAAAAGCCTGCATCAGAGCAGAGGAGAATATACAAACCCCCACCATGAAAGTTTGGCTCTCCACCAAAAGGCAGGAAGAATGTATGTATTTGCCCCACATGCAAATAAACGCAATTACAAAATTTGAGATTAGCATCTCCCCGGGACCGCTGCCATGGCTTTCTGAGGACCTAAGCCCGACTGCGAGTTTCGGGAACCAGACAGATGGGGAAAAGGACCACCACACCCTGCGCGGAGACGCTTCCGGATCTCCGGACAGCCTGCTGCCAGGCGCCCAGGCACTGCCATTAATGCTCAAGTCGAGACTTTCTCCCCTCCTGGAGACTGAGCCAGGCTTTTCCAGGCGGCAGAGGCAGCGCTGGGCTCGGGGGAACCGGCCTTAACTCCTCGCCTGCCGGAGGCGCGGGAAGTTTTGCTGCTGGCAGGCTGTGACATCTCAGCCCCGGGTACCTGCGGACACCCATCCGTGGGACGCGGAGCTGAGTCAGGCTTTGATCTCATGACATCACTGGGCTCCACATGACCCTTCCCAGGATGCAGCCTGCGAGACAAAGCACTTTCCAGAAACCAGTCTGAGCCGGCGGCAGGCAACCCGCAGCGGGGTAACCCTGCCGCCGGCCGGCACCCCCGGAGCATCCCTCCTCCTCCTCCTCGGGCATCCCTGCGGCTGCTCGGGGACACCATGCACCGGGGGGGGCACGGTGGGATGAGGTGGGGGGAGAGGGAGAGAAACACACCCACCCACCCCAAATTCTTTAATTAATTATTTTATTTATTTATTTCATTTAATGGTTCCTCCCATCCCAGATTTTTTTTTTTTTTCTCCTCTCCCCTCCTCCTTTTCAAACGGATTTCAAGAGTCAGGCCAACACACAATAGTTGGGCAAAATCTTCGAAAATGTTTTTAGCAGCGAGAGATTAACATAATTACGCAACATAATTAACCTCTGCTCACCCCCATCCCCCCCGTTATTCAACAATGTCACACAAGCAGGATGTGAAATTGCCATTTCGGTAGCGTGAGCCCCATGCGAGTGACTGCAAGTCTGTACGGCGTTGGATGAAATAGGTATTTTTTAACGGGGAAAAAATAAAATAAATAATAATAATTAAAAAAATCAGTCAATACACACATGCCTCCCCTCGGCTGATCCGCATTTACAGCGTGACGACGCTTGAACTCCCAAGAGCGGAGGAAAGGCGTGTTTTACAGAAAGCCCGGGTTAATTTTGGTGTTCATGGAAGTGAGCAAACAGTACCCGGCCCCGGCAGGCACCCGGCAGCTCGGAGATTTTCGGCACAGCTCAGCGTACCCGACAGCCTCTCCCCAGCCCCGCTCCGGCTCCTCAGCCCTCCGACAGCACAGCTCGTAACTGCAGCATCTCTGCCGATACGGCAGCACCACAACCGCTTCTCCCCCGGACCCGGGAATTGCAAATCTGATCCCTTCGAACCCGGTGCGGCCGCGTCCCATCCCAGGGCTAACACAAAGGTCCGACCAGCTCCCGCACACGGAGGTGTGTCATTAATCACCGTGACTGCTCCGCCGGTAGGAAACCCCCGTAAACCCTCATCTGGGTTTATTTGCAAGATCTTCGCGTTCTCCAGCCTGACGGGGACGCGGAGCAGCGACTCCAGCAGCCTGTGCTGAGCCCAGAGCTACTGCAGGCACTCAGGCTCCAAACTTCAGGAACTTTTATATGAAGTTTTATTTCTGCTTGTCCTGGTTTCAGTCCTTGTCCTTTGTTTTCCCAGGTTTAACCGGGATGGGGAAAGGCTCTGTCTCGAGCTGTACCCGGGTACTTCCCAGCACATCGCGCCCCGGGCTGCCAGGCAGAGCTCTGCACGCTCACAGCTGAATCCCGCTCACCCTAGCAATGGAAATGATCTAAATCCTGCATTTGCACCAAATTTTATTTTTAAAATTAACGCAGTACAAATCCTGATGTGAAAACAGGTTGTGCACGCTGAATACTTCACCCAGTTTGCCAGCTAACCACGACAGCTCGTCCAAGGGTGCTGGGGAGAGGCAGGCGCCGAGCATCCCGCTCGCAGCATTTCCAGGGACAAACCCTTCGCACGCAAACCCCTCGCTGAGGTCAGACCGAACAGATCGACAACCTCGGGGAAAACGCACAATGCGTCAACAAAACCCTCTCCTACTACAAATTCTCGAGGACATCACACCTCGTACCCTGCAATTCCTTCAGCAACCAGCAGCAGCCTCCTCTCCGTGGAACAGCACCGTCACCCCTCATCCCACACCGACAACAAACCGGGCTTGGAAACGGCCGCAGCTTCCCCGTGCGCCCACCTCTCGCACGGCCCAAAGGCGACATCTCCCTTTTCCTTCGAGGAACGGTGCTGCTGCTACAACTCTTCTGCAAATCCAAATTCAGTCCAAGCTTTTGTTAAAAATTCACAGCGGCTTGTCGCAAGGACGTAGGCTGGAAAGCAGCAACTGGGGACGGCGATTGCTGGAGAGGAGAGCATTTGTAGGAGAAACGCAACGGCGTCCCGTGAAGATCTACGTTGCTGGAAAGACCTTGGGAGGAGATTGCGCCAAGATTTTACAGCTAAACCTGAAGATTGCGAGCGCGGGCTCAAGGTTTATCTACACGGTAATAGAGAGATCTGGTTGCACAGCTCTCCTGCCACAACAGTGACTAAATCATATTTATTGTAGGTGAGCCCTAAAACCAAGCTCCCTAAAACAGCTTTAACCCTTTCAGGAAGCAGCACTGGGAAACAATCTGCTGACATGGACACAACAGAGAGACCTAAAGGAAAATGAATGTAGCACTGAGAAGGGGAGGAGAAAAAAAAGAGAAAATAATCAGAAGGATTTATTTAAAAGGGCTCTTCTGCCTCTCTCTTCAGGAATGGAGATGAAAACTGGTAACATGGGAGTCTGTCACGGGAATTACCTGGGTCACTGGGCCCCATCTCCAGCAGGCACCGAGAAGCAGGGGAGTCCCTTGCAGGATCTATCTCAGAGCAGAGCACAACGCTCCTCCCAACACAGCCTGAACCCCAGGCCTGCCGGAAAAGGGTAAAAACCAGACGGGTGCCCTGGAAGAGAGGAGCAGGAGGAGCACACCTGCAGAGCCCCGCACCAACGGGGACGGCGTCCTGGTGTCCTTCGTGGAGGGACGCGAGCACCCTAAATCACACCCTACCCGTGCCCACCGGCACCAGCCCTCACGGCCGCGGGATTTACCCAGATCACACCTCCAACCGATTGCACCGGATGGGAATAAATCAGACGATGTTTCAAAACATCCAGGCTGCTTTAAAGATAACACACAACTCGTGAAGCTACTCCCGAAACCTCCAATTCCTCCACCATTAACAACAGCACAAACCAACCAACACCAGCAGCAAACAGCTTCAGTTCAACTCCACTGTACCTTCTGCTTGGAAGAAGGAAGAGAAAGGAAGGATTGCACAGTAAATTTTAAGTTTTATGGAAGGTTCTGCTTTTTATTACAAGGAATGGCACAGCTCGGGGCGGAGCGCCCAGGACCTGAGCAGCAAACACTCCGCTGTAGGTGCTGCTGCTGTAACAGATTAACTACCCCCGTCCGCTCGAAAGGCAGCTCAGCACATCCCATAACACACAGCAAACTGCGGCCGTGACACCCGTCACCCTGAAGCCTGGTCAAAAACTCCCCCAAGCAGCTCCTCTGCCCTCCGAGCATACTGACAACAGGAGAAAAAAAAACCAAAAACATTCCTGAGTTTGCCACCTATTTACACTGGTTAACATCGCGTACGCTTGTGATGCCACCTGCACGCTCTCCAGTGGAAAAAGGGTCACGGGAGCTCTCTTGCCACCTTGCAAACCCTTCCTTCGTCAAGGTCGCAGAGCAGCAAGGCAGCAGACCCCGTCTGGCCCGTCTCTTTTCCAGCAGGGATGCTCAGGACACCCGTGCAAAGCGCTGGGGATGCTGCAGCAGCCACCTGCTTGCAGGGAAAAGTTACGGAAGAGGAAAAACCTCGCAAAGGTCCGGTTTAAGGCTTGGGAAATGAATTTGTGCCGGTTTTTCCAAATGCACGGTCCAGCCGGGAATAGACCCGAGCAGCTGCAGAAGCCGTGCCCGGCTCACCCGGCCGGGGCACCACCAGGGAACCTGGAACAGGGCTGAGGCACAAGGACACAGAGAACATCGGCGTGGTACATGAAGACAAAAAACCTCAATTAAAAAAAAAAAAAAAAAAGCACACTTTGCTCACTGTTGGTAATGTACACTTCCACTTTTCCCCACATTACGCTGAGTTATCCCTATCACCTCTCTCCTCTCCCGTTCACGATTTATAACTTCCTCGTACAAACTCCCAGCAATTCCTTCCCAGAGCAGTTTGCTGACTTGCCACTGTTCAGCACAACATGGTCAGTAGGACTGAAGTTAAAAGGACATCCCGATGCTCTGCCGGAGCCACCAGCAGCCACCAGCACCGGCAGCAGCCAGGGGTTCGGCACAGACCCTCGGCAGAGGGGCTCGCATCCCGCTGCAGCCGCACTGACCCAGCCGGCTACGCGACACTTGCTCTTTTCCGCAGCCAAAGACCAACAGCCCTCCTCCCCTGCACAATCTGGGAACTTTTACAGCAAAAGAGGAAAAAAAAAAAAAAAAAAAAAAAAAAAGCGG
>WKFP01013722.1:33635-62202 GCA_011057875.1 Pterocles orientalis
TTTTTTTTTTTTTTTTTTTTTTTACTATTTATATTTCCCTCTTCTTTAACCATTCAGGGGAAAAAAAAAAAAAAAAAAAGAGAGCTTGCTTAGGACTGTTAAGTGCTCTCAATTAAAAGGAGAGGGAGCCCACAGAAGTTTCCTCCGTGCCAGGGACGTGGAGCATCTGGAGGCAGCAAAGTTCTCTGCTGGCCAGGGGACCACCAGCAGCAAAGCGTCGTTTCAGGGATGCCAGCCCAATGGATCGCTGAAGGGAAAACAGCCAAAACGTGGGGTACCAGAGCCCTACACTGTCCTAAGAACAGCCCCACGGCTGCTCCCGCTGCCCGGCGTTGGAGGGGAGCACCCGCGACAGCTCCTCCTGCACCTCCGGCCGCGCAGGAGCTGCTGCTTCCCACCCGAGGAACGAGGCTCTAGGACACACGCCGCAACCGCTCGCTGTCCTTACAGCGCAGTAGGAAGCAATTCAGCCCGGCTTTGACTAAATATTTACTAAAATGAACAGATAAACATTTGTAGAAAGGCGCTGGAGTCAAGCTCTGAGCACCACAAAGGTGAAGTTCTGCATTTGGCCAGGAACGGAGCTGAGGTCCCCCCGCAGCAGGAGTCACCCTTCTGCTTCCCGTGGCAACTCACCTTAAAAAAAATCAAACCTGTCACCGTTCTGGCTGAGTTTGGCTCCGTTTATGAAAGTCTGGAGCCTAACCATGGAGTGCTCTGTGTAACAAAGAGAGAAGCACTCATGATTCTTAGCAGAGAGCTCGATGTGCCACACGATGACATTAAATGATAGAAAACAGCTGTTACCTGCAGAAATCCACCCAGTAACCTGCTGAAATTTTGTAAAAACTTCAGAAGTGTTCACTATCAAGGTGATAGAAAAAAAAATATATATAATAAAGCAATTAAAACCCCCCTAATTTTTTCTCCTAAATGCCTTTTACTAGTGTTGCTGTTCTTTACTCGGAGCATCCAGCCTGACCCCCGCTCCACTGCTCCCCGGTTGGCTCTGCGCAGCCGGTTTCCCGCGACGGCGATTCACGGCTGTGCTCCTCGGGAACCAACCGCACGGTTCAGGACGGAGCTGGTTCACTGTCACCCCTGGGCTTGCCGCGGGAATTCAACACCCTCGCACCAGGCAGCCGGGGAAGGATGAAATCAAAGACATTTTGTGACAAACCACCGCTACCATCGGTCGCGCACGGTCTGCCGCCGCCCCAGCGAGCCCAGGTGGCACATCGATCCTCACGGATATTAACTCATCATTAAAACCTGTTTATCCAGAGTTTGACTCAAAAAACAACCACCTTCCACTTAGAGGATCACAACTCAATTTAAATTTGTATTTGATGGGAGATTTCAACATTAACGAACGGCACCGCAGCTGCAATCACATCCTCTCCCCTCTCTCTCCCCCCCTCCATTTAATGTAGGCTTAGAGGAGGGATCGAGGTTGGTTCATTTATCTGAACGCAAGAGCAGCACAATCAGCATCTTTAAACACTCAGTCCCAACAACAATCAGCTTTTCCAGCACAACACGCTGTGCACATTACACTACGGGCAATTCCTCGGTTTGCTGCATTTTAAAAACTTCAGAGAAGGGAGGCTCTGCGCACACCGGCCATCCCTCCCGGGATTCACGTTCAGCCTCGGTACGATCGCAGGGGGAACTGGCGTGGGCGGACACATAGGTGCCACAAGAAAGATCGGAACAACTACGGAGTCTTCTCATTTACCAATCAATATTCGAATTATTCTAAAGACAAAATTTATATTAATTCTAAGGTCCCTGCTTTGGGTTTAAAGAGGAGTTTTCAGAGGGCACCACTTACAGCCACTACACAAGGGATCTGTCTGACC
Source organism: Pterocles orientalis (assembly GCA_011057875.1). Lineage (NCBI taxonomy): Eukaryota > Metazoa > Chordata > Aves > Pterocliformes > Pteroclidae > Pterocles > Pterocles orientalis. Next base: position 35,498 of record WKFP01013722.1, read on the forward strand.
CGAATTCTCCCCCAAGTTTTACGGATCTATTTTTGTTTAGAAACTACTGGGCAGGAAGCCTGCTAACGACTACGCCGGGGCTTTGTGCTACCAAAGAAATCACGGCGATTCCTCAGCGCAGGACAGCCACCAAGCACCGCTTTCGATTACGGCTCAAAACACAGCATTTGGATAACAAGGTGAATTGGCAAAACAAGACAGTGTCTATGCACAGTGCTCTACATGCACAGAGCGATGCTCTGCATGGTGATAACTCACTGAACAGGAGAGCAGAGTAAGAAATTTCCACGACTGTGGTCAAGACACGGACGTGTGTGACTCTCACTGTTGCTCCTACTCCTTCACCGCTGACCGATGTCACTAGGAAAGGTGTTTTTATGATTTCATTGAGCCTTTTGGACTCACGAAAGATGGCACTACTCTGCAAGATTTGGGAATTTACGTGATAAACAGGAAAAATGACCAGTGGTGCTCGCGGCTGGCACGATGACTGCTAGAGTACTGCCAGAGCTGCAAGATATCTGCAGAAATTTCATTTCCGTTCACAATTCATCCTCTGGGGGTTGCACAAATGATCCAAACATACAGAAAATCTCAAGGGAGGAATTTCTGTGCGTTTGCTTTTGCTTCTCCTCTTGTTCAAGACCAACAACACTGCGCAGCTGTTGCGACTGCCCAGTTAAAAGGAAGAGAAACCTCTTTGTCCCTTAGCGAGGGAGATTCACCTACTTCGGAGCACGGACTAAGCACTAAGCGAAAGAGTGCTTTTGGTCAAGGCACAGGAATCGAATCCTGCTCCAAGTTTGATCTGGGAGCTCCTCCACAGCTCCTCTTGGACAAGGCAGGAGCCGAGATGCAAAAAACCAGCAAAACAATCCCACCCCCCAGCCCACTGTCAGCACTGAACGGGGGACAGGGGTGTCGGTGCCGCGTTAGGGACTCGTCCTCCCTCTGTCCACAGCTCCTACCTGTCAGCGAAGTTCATGAGGTCCCGGTGGGATCCTGACCTGGCCGAGTGGCTGAAAGTGTCCGCAGCGAGGATCCTGAGGGAAGAGAGAAGCTGGTTAGTATTCCCGGTGACATGCCCACCACCTTCACCGAAACACACTCGCTGATGAGACCGCTGTCCTTAAACCCGCGCGCAGATGAGAAAACGGCATCCTACTATTGTCACGAGAGGAACGGCAAGCCAGACCCGCGTTCAAATGCTTCCCGGTTAAAAGCAAAAGCATGGGCAAAAAAAAAAAAAAAAAAAGTTACTGCTTTTCTTACTCCATTTCTTTACTCTTTGCTTCTTACGTTAGCACTGTAGGAGGAAACCAGCTGCTTCTTCATAGCTCTGGTTTGACCCAAACACCCACAGGAACCGATATTCCCATTTCTAATTACAGCTTCCCTCAAGGAGAAGACCTGCAGTTATCCTAACGGCCGGTACCACGGGAGCTCGCTGCCGGCAAGCCAAAGCCGCGGCTGTGCCACCTCCCCGGTTCTCTTCTCGGGCAGCAGCAGCACGGGTCCACGCGGGAGAACACCACCCGACGACACCTTCTGCGAGAAACTCGCTCGCTCCTTCCCAAATTGCTGGTGACACCCGCTGAAAAGGCATGCTGCTATAGAGACAAAAAAAGTCTGGTTTCATAACGGTTTTCAGCCACTTTCAGCTTTTAATTTGTCCAACCAGCCAGCAGACCCCCAGAGGAGCGTTCTGACAGCTAGGACGGTGCAGCAACCCCGGCAGCGTTTGTCCAGCATCACCCACGCCAAGGGAACGTCACTCCGGTGAGACGCAGAGAGTCGCCTTTGGAGGTGACACCAGTCACACCCATGGGATCAGTTCAGCAATTCAGTGACAATTTGGTGTTTTCACTCAAAGAACAGAGAAAATCTCCCCGCTGGAGGTTTTGCTGGGGTACGACCCATAACCTGGGACCACACTGCTGCTCTCAGCAGAAGCTGCTGGGAAGCTGCATGTAAAGCAGGAAAGGAGGGAGAAACGGCTTCTTTGGGAAACTTTCGTCCTGGAGGACAGCGTATAAAAATAATTCTAAAAGAACATGCTCCTGTGTTTATCTGCTTCTTACTCCAGAAGAAGTTCCGCTGGCCCACACTCGCTTAGGCTTTACAAAAATCCTTTTATGAGCCTGTACATACAGGGCACGATATCCAAACCTTCCCTCTCCACGAAAACACCAAGGGAAGAAACCCACAGCCAGCGTACGCTGGGCAGTCAGAAAAACCAGCTCATCCTGCCAGACCACCAGCCCGGCAGCTACCCGCGCCAGCGGCACAAGCCGAGTCCAACACCCGGTTTTCACCCGTCGCAAAGCGAGAAAATCACCCGGCAGCCCCAACGCGAGCCCTGCACAGGGCTGCGCACGCTGCCACGGTGCCGGCTCGCAGGGCGGACGGCAGCAGCGCGGGGCTGGAGGTGGAGCGCAGTAATTGATGCACGCTGGCTGCCAAGACGACTCCTTGGAAGCTCGGCCTCTTATTTCTGCTAAGCCACCGAGAACTGAGTCATTTCCCTCCTCAAAAAGTTGCAGAGCTATTTTCTTTTGTCCAGAAGGCAGGACAACAGCTCACCGACTTCTAGTCCTCCTCTCCAGGCAGGGGAAAAGGGCCGATCCCACCCCAGGATCGCACCGTCCCCCCTGTGACCAAACTCCAGCGAGCTCAGAGGTCACCGCGTCCCCAAAGCCAGGAGATGGTGCCCAGGGCGTCAGCTCCCTTCTACTGTTCTACGCACCCCAAAAGCTTCCAATAGGTTGAACAAATGCCTAAAAAAATGCAGATACAGGAACTTAATGAATGGCTACACAACTGTATTCCGGTCCCTGATCAGCTATGTAGAGGGCAGGTCTTGCTAATTATAGCTCATCCTATTAGTCCAATGCTTTTCTAATTAGAAGCCCATTGAAAACCATCACAACAGCTACTTCAGGGCCTTCAGCAGGGCTATAAAACCCGACAGACGCGGCAGTCCTTCCATGCTGCTCCTCGTGCATCCCGCCTGGATGCGAACAAACGCTCTTTCGTCCCCGAAGAGGACAAAAAGCAAAATACACGACACACACCACGTACCAGCGCTAACGGCAACTGGGATTTGCGACACTACTGCAGCGAGCAGGAAGCCTCAAGATTTAACACTGCTGGGGGGAAAAAAAAAATAAATAAAAGAAAAAGGAATGATTCTTCCTGGTGGAGATAACTGCTAAAGGGACTGGTAAGGGTCGCAGCGGGAGGGGAGGATCCTCTGCCCGACGCCGGGACGGCACACACAAGGCACCTCCAGCACAGACACAGCCCGTGTTTTGCAAAAAGTTTTCCCAAACAAAGAGGAACAGGGTTACAGAAATGAGCTGGGCAGCGACCTCGTGTCCGAGTGCTCCCGGTTCTGGAGGGGTTCAGCAGGGATCGCTCCTTCCGACGTGCTCCGGCCAAGGAAAGCCCAAGCTCCCGAGTCGTATTTCCGAGGCTCTGGCCAGCCTCCATTTTTAATGAACTGTAGCATTAAACTCCCAGAGTGCTCCTGTCATGGGACTAAAATAGTTTTCATCTTGCGAGGACACCAGAAGAGCAGTTTAACCGCTTCAGCGCCGCGGGATGCTGGCAGCACGGGACCGGGGCCACCTCTCGCGCTGACCCACATTCAGCGCGTGGAAGTTTCCACTGAAGCCCAACAGACCGCTGGCAGCGAGCTGCCCGGGGAAGCAGCCGGCGCCAGCCCCGCGTCCCGCTCTGCCTCCCGCGTTCGGTCCCTCTGTGACCGGCTCCGTCCAGGGCTCAGCTTTCTCCCGCATCTCTGAGATGGGGAGTTTGCTTTTGCAGCACACACCAAGGAGAAAAGGTTAACACGCTTATAAAAATGTTCTGAAGGGTTAATTTCTAAAACATCTGTTCAGGAAACCTTGTAGGAAGCAGGCAAGTAAACAGTTAATACTTGGAAGCAAAACTGTGTCCAAGCAGCAGCTCGAAGTTTTGACAATGCTTCCATCAGAAAAAGCGTCTGCACAAGAGGAGGAGGGCAGGGCCGGACCCCGCGTGCGCTGGGGCAACGCTGCTGCCACCCAAGGGCACGACGACGGTGGCCCTGGCGTCACCCGGGGACACCACGCACACACTGCCTGCGGGTCCGCATCGGCTCCTCCACCCTCTGGGAAAGCGAAGCCTTTAGTGTCCTGTCTGTAATTCCGTCAAGGATTGGATGTGGCTCTCGTTCCAACAGAGCAGCTTTTACAAACTGAAATAAGAGAAATGTTCAGGAAACGAAGCGGGCACTGGGCTGAGCGGATCTGCTGCTAGCTGGCCAGGGCAGGCGTCGGATCTCTTTGCTCAGAGCCTTTGTCACTCGTGAAGGCTTTTTTCCTTCCATAAAGTGATGAAAGTTGTAGATCAGAATACCAGGGACTGGATTTCTAGCAGCATCAGTGAATCTCATCAACACTACCTGGAAAAATTACGATCCAGTAAAATTCAAGAGAGACTTAGCCTGCAAAACGGGTTTAAAAACTCTGCGTTTGCCGAGTAAGACAGGCTTCGGGTCTGTAAGAAGATTAAGGCATGGAAACTATGACACAGGTATTACCGCCGTACGTACCTCCAAACAACGCAGATAAGAGAAGATCTGTACTTTTGGGAAGGCTGGGTGACCTGTCAGCAAAGAACAGGAGTCACCTTTCCATTTCAATATTGACAAGGGGCTGGCTTCTGTCTCCTGGGCTCAGGCTTTACCTCCATAAACATCCCTGAATACGAGAGTAAAGTCTTCAAGGACTTTATTGGTCTAGAAGGAGAACTCAGAGCTGTGCAAAAGCACCAAAGTGGGTTTTTTAAGCACTAAAACAACAGTTGAAAGCATTTTTGCACACTCCAGAAAAGCAGATTCCTCCCTGCACGTATCGCAGCAGAGCCATCAGACAGCACTCACGGGGACGGGGGACATTTCAGTGCAGCACCAGCAACCGTCAGGGAGGGGAAGAGCACTTCTCCGGCGTTTTGTGAACGTGCTGATCCATTCTGCTGCTATTTCTCCAAATACTCAGGCACTGCTTTTTAACTTCTGCGTGACTGAAGATCCGGGCGAAAGCTCCCGAGCACCCTGCGCACCCACTCCGCGGTTTTAGCCTCTCTACACTGAAGTGGCACCTTGTAGGAAGGGAAAAAAGCTCCTTTCAGATGCTGGTTAATGCCACCGCTACCGTTTATTGTGCACAAGTCAGATCGCAAATAAAACCTGTTACAAATTAAGAGTCTCTCCCACTCACTCCTGAATTCCTGCGCCAGAGATGAAACACCCGGCTCCCCTCCCGGGCCATCGATAGGATTTATAATTACACCCTTCAGATCAATCCTGCGCTCGCGGGGCAGGGAAAGCAGGGGCTGGAGCAACCCTTTGGTTGAGCCGGTTTGTAGACGGGGATCACGCACTGCGCCAGTGGCGAGGGCATCCTCCGAGACAGCAGCAGACGGTCAGACACAGAAAAACTCCTTCCTGGGAGCACCCCGGCGCATCCTTCCTTCCGACAACGTTTATTTTCCAGCATTAGCTCTCTACTGGATACCAAGAGGATACCAAGGGACGCCAAGCCATACGGAGGCACGTGCAGACCTTCGAGGAGAAGCCCTGCCTTTGCTTCCGGATCTGGGAGAGCGGGATCTGCTCATTGTGGCAGCTGCAAAGAGCTCGATACAAACCTTGACGCTAATTTATCAGAACCCGAGTTCAGCTCTGCCCTTCCCTCTCAAATCCTGCCACGCACACGGACCAGTGTGCAGGAAAATGGGAGAATCTCAAGAGTAAATTTTCTCCAGAAAATCCAGGCTGGCCTTTTTGGAAAGCGCTGGTACAATCTCACCTCCTGCAACCAAAACTCTCTGAGACCAAAGCGCAAGTGTGTTTTGACTTCTCCCGTTCCTCAGTCTGGAGTGTCTCAGTGTCCATCACATCACCGAGCTCCTTCCTCCCTCCCCAAACCAGCCCCACGATCTCCCCGTGCTGTCACCGAGATTAGCCAAAATGCGGTCAGCGGTGGATACCTGGAAGATGCAAAGACAGAGAGGCTCCAATAATGCCGTTTAGACAAAAAAAATCTACACTAACTGCCTTTTTTTTTTTCTTCCAGGAAGCCTTGCTACTCAAGACCCTGCAAACCTGGCTTTCTGCAAGCAGAGCCTGTCCTGTCAGCAGTCCACATCACCAAAGCGCCCACAGCAAACGCAGGAGTTTACAGATGGGAGGTGGAAAATGCAACACCGGCTCGGCCCCGCGGAGTCCCCGCTCAGCACAAAACGGAGTGCGTCCCCTGCAGGTTGGTTCAGAAGATCAGGGAGGCTCAAAATGCCCAGATCATGGGGTGGTTGGCTACTCACGAACAGCAACACCCACGACTGCCTAGGGCTGCACCGCCACCTGCTCCCGCAGACACGAGCTTTTTGCTCTGATATCTCCAACTAGGGGCAGGATCCTCAGCAAACCTCTGAAAAAACAGTTATTCCCCAAAAAGTCCCCAGGAAACAGGTCTAAGACGCTTCAGTTTCATAAAGTAAGAACAATGTCCTAGAAAGCGAGGTACAACAGCTGGCATCGCTCGATGAGTTCACCCTAGAGCAGCCCTTTGGGTGGATCTGTTTGGTTTTGAGAGCTGCACGGAAGGACTGAAGCCATGTCATGTTCTCACTCACAGGAACAGAGAGGTGGGATAAGGGATTAGAGAAGTCCAGGAGTGAAAACAGAGAGAAAAATATTATTTTCGTCATTAATTTTACAATTATTAAACTGTGAAAGCGGAGTTAAGCCAGAGAAAGGCTGAGCCCACTGATGGAGAGGCAGCCTTGGAGCCAGGTCCAAGCAGTTCTCTCCATCTGTTTCGCATCTATCCCAGTTAATCTTCGTAATTACTATACGGGTAGACCTGACTCATTAAATCTAAATCTTTGCAAGAGGCTGACTCGCAGGAACGGCGGCAAACACCCCGCGTGTCAGAGACGGCAGCCAAGCAGCAGACAGGAACAAAGCCGTGCCCGGTCGAGAAGAGGAACTACAGCATCTACTGCTAACCAAAAGGAGAGCACCACAAAGAGCCAAAAATAGATGGAAGGGGTTTGGCTTGGGGGTTGTTTTACACACAGCTCACTTGTAACTATTTTTCAGTCACTCTGTGTTTATGGTCATTATGTTGATCCTCACCCAGGGCCAAGATCTATGGGATTCTCGGGGTAAGCACGAAGGGCTCCTATCACCAAAATATTTGTCGCCCGGATCACCAGCACGGGCTGTGCGACCGACGCCGCAGGACGGACACGCTCCACGTTTCCTTCGAGAGGAGCGAGCCAGCCCGGCCACCTCCATCCACACCGACCTGGTTCTAATCAAAGTGCAATCTCATCACCCAGTGGCGCTGGTCTCCGTGGATTGCTGCATAAACATGTTTTTCAAGAACTGGAATTACTATCTCCTGTTTTCAGATGTAGAGCACATTTTTGACAGAGGAAGGGGGTGTCTCTTTTCTATGCAAAGAGGCAGCACTACGAAACGCGTTTGCAGAACTGTTTGGCAGAATATTAAACAGGGGAAGAGAGATGCGTGCATGAATCTAACACCTCTTTCTCCGCACGCCCAACCACCCCAAGGAAGAAGACACAAAGCTCTGGACCTCTTATTAGGAGAGTCGGAGGCTAAACTGAGTGGCATTGTTCAATTAAAAAAAAAAAAGGAAAAAAGAAAAAAAAAGCAGGCGGCAATTTTTTCTTTCTAGCTCTGGTGGAAAAATCTGTTCTACTTTCCCTGTTGAGTAAGATGTGTTTTCTGTACGCACCACGTTTGCTCCGGAATGCCGTACTTGGGGGCTTGCTCTCGCCTGCTTCGCCGACGCTCGCCCTGCCATGAGGCTCTGCTGCGCTCACCGAGTGCCGGGGACTTGAACCGGCCAACCTGCCACCAACTAAAATACGAAAACTTGATTCCTCCGGAATAATTTGTTTTGTGCCTGTCTTCAGCATTACTCCACAGCAGCAACTCTTTTTTTTTTTTTTTTTTAAATTTCTTTTTAGGGGGAGCTCAAGATACCAAGCTTCCCTGACGACACATTCCTAATCTCAGCGGTGGGAGTAGGTTAACAGCCCATAAGCTAATAATTTTTGTCGCAGCAATTTTAGTTTCCCCAACTGTATTATTTAAAAACCTGACCGAGGGTGTGTGTAGAGAATGACACTGCTGAGAAATCCAAATAAGGGAATGAAATGGCAGCTTGGCAGGGACCCAGCGGCCACACCTATTTACAGGGGAAGCCGAGCACAGCCACCATCATTAATTAATTCAGAAGCCTCCGCACACAGAACTCGATCTGGATGCACACTGCATCCCCCACCTGAGAGCGCCGCGCGCCGAACGCCGCGCACAGCCAGGTCCGTGCTAAAAACACCAGAGGCTGCGGGGCTGATGCTGAGCCCCTGGTCCTGCAGTTAGAAAAGGAAATAAAAGTTGTCATTATCACCCGTGGCATCGAGGGGGATTTTTAATCTCGAGCAACCGCCGGCAACAAACCTCTAAGTTCCCTCGACCCAGAGCAAGCAGAAAGCAAACGGACACTGATGATGAGCAAGGTGAGATTCAGTCTCTTGGCTCCTTCGGTGGCTTTAGGCAAGAGCAGCGCCCAACTGCCACCCGAGCATCACGGCGTTCCGGGTAGACAACAACCAGAGGTGTTACAATGACACCAAACAACATTTTGCGAAGGAGATCTTCTCACCCTGCTCGCGTCTCTGAATGTCCTAAGGGATCAATAACATGCGCAATATTAAAATGAGTCGTGTTTAATTACTCCTATAGGCTTCACCATCGTAATTCTCAGGCACCTCACAGAAATGAGTTACTCATCAGGTCTTAACCGACGGGATTCACACGCTTTTGTTCCCCAAGCCACTTAAAAGTCCTGGCTGCTTGTTAAACCATAACCTTCAGGTTTAAAAGCAGTTTTTGGCCCGACAAAAGGAATGAGTACGTCCCTCTCTGGAGACCTTTGCTGAAGGAAGGAGAACAAGCAGAAGGATCTTCAACACCTTCAACAGAAACTCACGGAACAAAGATTGCGGGGAGCCTGGAGGCGTACCTGCCTCCCAGAGCCCAGCTTTCCTGCCACGAAGCACGTGCCCGCAGTCACAGAGCTGGCGATATTTATTTACAGATGTCACGTGAAAAGTTTACCTTCTTCAGGACTGAAGCATTTTAGAGCTTTTCCACAGAACACCTCACACACGTGCCGTACACCAGACCACCCCAGAGGCACGCTCCTCTCCACCTCGTTTTCTGTGTTACCGGTTAGTTTTGCTTTATTTGACTATTCATAAACTTCCCCACTATGAGGATTTGCAAAATATATTAACACATCTTGACATAACAATCAAGGAGTTCCTCTTGGAGATCCTCCTGTTCAATCCTGCCATCGTAGCCCATGAAGCAGCAACAATTTTTCACGAATTTTAGAACATTAATTTAACGTTAGTGTTAACTATAAGGGCTACCTATTACCCTGGAGCACAACCTTAAGGAAAATAAGAATTATTATGCCTATCCAACCCAGATTAGTCTTGAGCTGAGCTTCTGAAAGTTACACAAAGATCACTCTTCAAGTTAGGCACTTGCTTTCCAAGACTACTCCTCCTAAGCCTTAAAAACAAACAAGCAGCCAGCAGAAAGGAAACCTGAAGTCCACACTCAACAGCATCCGAGCGGCACCGATGGGATCTCACTGCGCAAGGGAATCCCCAGCATGTCAGATCGACACTGCGGACGTACGATCTCAATGGTGCTTCAGCGCGTTTGCACACACGCACAACCGCGGCACATAACTCAGTCGGCAACAGGATTTTCTAAGATCCTATTAAATATGAATGCCTCCAGTTTCCTTCCTAATTCTTGCAAGCATTCCCAAGCTCGTGATCACACGGCAACTCCAGCAAGAGAACGTACTGGGCACGGCCAACAGGCTGCGGCGAGGAAACCATTCCTACTTACGGCAACAGCCAAATCCGCGTTAGTGGGAAATCTAACGATTCCATCTTCGGACTGATTTTGGGATCTGGAAAGTCTTCAGTATCCGTCGGATAAACCAAACTAAGAGGAAAGCCACCACTGACCACCTTCAGCATCTTCCCTTACAAAAGTGTCACCAAAGTGACTTTGCTGCTGCGATGAGGCTCGTCCCACACCAGCGCTGGGCTCCGCTCGCTCCAGCCACGCTCTGGCCATTTACAAAACTGTTTGAAGAAAACCTGCTGCTAAGGACTGTCTCCTCCACGGCGTAATTACCTGGTGTGCAGGAGACGTGTTCTCAGCAGCCAACACTGACAAGAGTCCCGCATCTAGACCCGAGCGAGGGAACAAGAAGCCAGTTAACCAGCATCAGCCAGTCCACGGTGAGGCAGAACATCCCACAGCCCCCTCGCCAGCGGGTGTTTCAGAACCTTCCTCAGGCACCCGACTTTTTAAATACCCATTTCTGTTCAGCTGAAAATACTGGAAGTGGGGGGAGAGGGGGAGGAATGGTGTTTACTTCACACCAGGGCTTATCTCCTGCCTTGTGGGAGTGCTCTTTCATAGGCTCAATTTTTTTTTTTGTTCCCATCCCTCCAGCTCCCATTCATGCCGCTGGAGCACATATCGTCAGGGACGGCTGGAAGCACGGTGGACGGCCTCCCGACTCTCGATCCACGGGGTCCAGCGAGATTTGGGGACAACTTCTAATTTAGTTTGGTTCGTGTTTATACAGGAATAAGCCCAAGTCAGAAGGTGACGCATAAGACACCAAAACCAGAAGACGAAGCGCTCGCACACTGATCCCTTTCATGCCGCAGCGGAGTTCACTACAGGGCACCGCGAATTAGCAGGGAAACTGCATTCAAGTGATTAGTCACCTCTAATTGTTAAAGGAATTGGAGACCAACTCTTCTTCCAACCGTGGCAGCAGTCAAGCCTTGCCGGCAGAGCCTCAGCGCAGCGCCAGCTCCTCTGGAATTCCAAACTTGCCAACGGCTCCGAAGAGGCAAGTCGCAGCCAAACTGCCTCACCTGGAGGGTCATCCAAAACCAGCCCCGAAAACTCCTTTACTCTTGAAAATACCGATTGTTTTTTTTGTTTGTTGTTCTTTTGGGAGAGAAAAAGGAGGGAGGAGAAGGAAAGAAAACAAAAAAAAGTTGGAAAATTAATAGAGGCTGAAACGCTAGAGTTAAAAAAAAAAAGTAAAAACCAGAATTTAATAAGAATGAATGAAAACAAACAGAACAGACTGAGACAAACTCAGATGTGTGTGTTCAACAGCTCTCTGGCACCTCAACAAGACCTCCAAGAGAAGTCCTGGAGCGCTTTAAGACTCCAGTCATCGTCACGACAGTCATCGTCACGACACAGACCACGCGATACATTCTGCTTAACGCCAGCAGCACCTGACCAAGCCACAGACGATTTCTAAAAGGTAAGGGACCCCTGTTACGTCTGGGTCAGCCGATCGGTTTGTTTCGTGCACAGACCAGAAGCCGAGGGAGGACCCGAGGATCCAGGTGATGCCCAAGGGCTCTCCAGGAAGGCGATGGGAGAACAATCAGCCTCCCAGAACCGAGTCTTCTTAAAAGGCAAAAAAACACGCCTGAGCAGAAGCTTCTGCAAGTCTTGGTGAAAGGGGCACAGGCTCGCCCCTGCCACTGGGACAGACCCGCCAGCCGTAAGGGATGTACGGAAAGAAATCCTGCAGGCTTGGAAACTCACCCGACTGGTGCACATCACCTACACCATCACCCACCAAGTCCTGAACTAATGAACATGGGATCGGGGGCTAACTCGCTCCTTCCCCTGGGCGAGGGTTTGCCTGGGCAAAACTTTCTCGCTAAATCTAATCAGATTTTTTTTTTTTTTCTCCAAATGCCCTCTTCACTCCAAGAGGCTGAGCTGTGCCCACGAAGCGAGAGTCACGACGCTGCTTCCCAGCCTCACGTGCAGCAGAGGGAGAGCAGCGTAGCGGGCAACAGGTTAACGAGCCCCAGCACAATGGCCAGGCGCTCTGCAATTAGGAGGAAAGCTGTTCGGGAGAATTCCTCCCTGCCCGTGGTGGCCGCAGTCTCCCGAGGTGATGCCGAACAGGTCACGCAGACACGCAAACGCTTGCAGGTAAACACCCGCCAGAGAGTCCCCAGACCTGACACACCACCAAGTCAAACACCAAAGAACGCAATTAAAGCGACGAAAGCCATGAAACACCAGCACCTTCGGCAAGCGGGGAAGGAAGAGGAGAAGTGCTGAACAGCAGAAACCCAACATAGGAAACTGTGTATTAATAAACCTTAACCTTTGTTCTGTCCTGCGCTGGCTTCGGGCAATGCACTCTCCTTCTCCCCACCTGAAAAGTGGACATATGATTCATCTGGGAAGGGAGTTCACCGATGTACACAGGGCACCCAGACCACACTGCTGAGCAGATAGAAAATGCCACAAAGAAATGAATAACCTCAGAAATTCCGGGTGATACACGAGAAATAAAGCAGGAACCAGAGTGAGGGTCGACACATCCAGCAGGTGCCCAGTTCCCCCGGGAGCAGGGATGCCACAGAAATGCAGAGACAAGAGGAGGGGGAAGAAAGCTAGAAAAGCATAAAAAAAAAAAAAATCCCAAGCAAGTCTTTAAACCAATCAATCACTGTATGAATGCATAAATCAGCAGAATGTCTATATATAAGTGTCAAACTCCAGCTTGTGAATTTTAAGGGCACAATCCTAAAACAAGCAGCAGGGGTAGCCCAGGGCGAGCAGGGGCAGCCCGATCAAACCATCAGGAACAGACTTGAATTTTTTATTTTATTTACTATATTTAAAGAATATATCTGAAAGGCTGTGCTGGAGTTTTCCAGTCCATCAGTGGCAGGTTTTTCTCTTAACATTTATTTTGTCTAATACCAGGAGAAGAGGAAAGATTGCTCATGGACCATTTTTCCCCCCAATCAACAAAATATGCTAATTACACTGCACTGCACACACTGGTCCCAGAGCGTGTGCCGCGATACCTTGATCATGAACAGCATCACACAAAAGCAAATGTGACTTCCCCAAGTCTAAAAATAAGTCTACCGTATTTTCAGATGCCACAGTCTCCAGGAACATTTGGAAAGGAAAAAAAAACAACAAAACAAAACCATCACACAGTTCTGTTAGATTACTGGTCCCGTCAGAGTACGGCACTAAGAAACAAACTATTAGAGCCCAGGGAAGAGCTCACAGCTCCTACACACATATAGGTGTCAAAGAAAGAAAGTTCTGATGCCCAAAGATTTGAATTTTTAAACGCAGAAGAGCACTATCAGCAAGTAGCATCTAGGTATCGTACGCAGAAGTTTGTGGTTCGAAACACGCTCAATGAAAGCGTTCTAAATTTAGGCAGCTAAACAGCATTTTCCACTCAGCACTTACACACAGCGCGAGCGCTCCAGCAACGCAGAAAACCTGGGACCCCTACGGCACCTCGGCACTGCTGTCCTTCCCAGCTCCTTGCACCAGATACCGAGACTTTCGGCTGGCTGGGGACTGGCCGGGGACCCGTCCCCACGGCCATCATTTCCAGAGGTACCCCTGAAGGTGTGGGACGATCTCCAGTGTGGCCTCGTTGCATCCGAATGGATTTCAGACTTGATTTAAAAAAAATACTTCCAGCACTATCCAAAAGACATCAGAAGTTGATTCCCTCGAGTTTCACCCCAAGCATCTCTCCTTCTTCCCTCCCTAAAGAGCAGCGCAGCAGAAGCGATGCTGTAAGAAAGCAGGAACGCGTAGAGCCCATACGGATGGGCAGGGCTGTCGACGAGCACACCCAGAAATAGAAGGGTAAGACCATAAGACAGTAAGCCCGGGGTTCCTCCCACAATTACAGTTCCTTTGACAGCAGAGGGATAACTCCAGTTCAAACCCGAGGCCACGCAGAGAGGTCCCTGGAAGGGCCAGATGTTGTCCCTGCGTACGCGTGCTGCTGCTCGGCATCCTTCATCCTGCTCCGCGTGAGCCTCACAAACAGCACACCGGCTGTCTGAATCCGAACCAATGATTTTAAACCGCTCCACAGATGACTACCGACCTGTAATTACTACAAAAAGTCGTACGGCAGCTATATTAAGTTACAGCATTAGCATACTGCCACTGCATCATACGCCAGCAGTGTTGCATCATCGTCCGTTGATGTAACCTCATGACTATGTAACGCTGTCAGGGACGGTATCAGCTGCTCCTCTGCGCTTCCACCTCTCAGGAACAGAAACACGCCGGGCCATCTCCATCCTGCTCCGCTGCGGGATACCGAGTGACCACAGAGACACAACTCAGCCTCCGGAAGAGGTAACAAACTCGCTCTTTTTCCAAGTTAAAGCTAGAGGACCATCAGCCTGTTGCTCACCCGCAGACAGTCCATAAAGGGGTGAGCTTGCACAGCCTCAGCACCATATGCCAAGCTGCGCAGCCCTCCCCACTTTCAAAATCAGATAGTTGAGGGGGGGAAAAAACAAATCAAACAGTTCCCAGCGCTCAGATCCTATCTGAGATAGTTAACCGCAGAGCCCTGCTGCCTGCAGGATATCACACCCCTTCTTTTGTCCAGGGCTTGACAATCCTGACGCACCGAAGGCTATGCCAGCAGCGGGTGATGGTATGTACCGGAATACACCGTTCAGAGGTGTCACGTCTTGATGGCTGTGAGGTGGCACTGGGTGGTGACACCCGCCTGGACAGACAGCTTTCTGGACAGCGCGGTCCCAGTTAAAGAGCCTGGGGGGCTATCGGCCCCCCTGCAGCCCCAGCACCCGCAGGCATCACGGCGATATCACTGCCACATCCCGGCAGGTACTGTCCCAGGATCTGGGGGGACTGTCTGTCACCAGGGCCAGGCCCGCAGAGCCGGGTTTTGCTCAGCAAGGTCTCGTTCTCTTCTCCCACTGATGTGCAGCAGCTTCCAGCCCACTGGCATGTCTCCTATTCCCAAAGGCCCCTCTCCGTTTCACTTCCTGTGTAACTGCCTCTACCAGCAGCTCTGCCACCTCTGCTTCCAGCTGCATTCACAGGCGGGGAAGCAAGAGAGCACCATGAAAGCCAAACACCTGCAAAAGAAGCTGGAAACGAGGATTTAGAGCCACGCCTGAAATCAGTGCTCTGTGACAGCCAGCGCTGCATCCGTCAGCTCAGGAACCTCTGTCCTGGGGAAAAGGGGTTTGCTGCACAAAGTACAAGAATGTCAGAGCTTTGGGCAGCCAGAAAAAAGACAAGTGAAAGTAAAACCTTAAAAAAAATTAAAAAAAGCAAGCAGATGCTCTAGAGCAGTAGGTGCATCCCAACTTACGGGCTTCCCCAGCCTGGTCATTCCAGAGCAGTAACCCACGCCGGCCAGTTTCAGCCCCACGGGAGCAGCAATTCCTGGACGCTCGGGACCTCGACGTGGGCAGCGCCACTTCCAGAGGACTGTCCCAACCGGGGCCAAACCCTGCCCGGCCCCTCCCGCACCGGGCCAGGGCGGCCAGTGAGACCCTCACCCGCAGCCCCGGCCGGTAACCCCGTTCCCGGCCCCCGGGGGAGGCGGCAGCCGCGCAGCCCCTCGCCGGGGGACAGGGGGTCGTGGCGGCGGGGGGGGGCTCAGCCCGGCGCACCTTGAGCCGCAGAAAGGGCGGGCGGGGACTCTTATTGTGACACGGGCCGCAGCCTGGCCGCCAGCCGGGCCAGTGCCACGGCGGGGGCTGCCCAGGGCGGGGGCTGCCCGGGGCCCCGGCCGCTCGCCCCCCGCCGCGGGCCCCCGCGGGGTCGCTCCCGCCGCCTCCGTTCGGCGGCGCCGCCGTGCGCGGGGGGCAGCGGGGGTCGGGGGCGATCCCAGCCCCGCGCCGGCCCGGGTGGCGACGGAGGAGGAGGAGGAGGAAGAGGAAGCAAGCACGGCGGAAAGCCCGTAACAACTTTCCGAAACAAACGCCCCGCAGGCTGCCGTCCCGGCGCCGAACAAAAGCCGGTGGCGACCCGGGGCGCTCGGCCGCGAGCTCCCGGGGGTCGCAGCGCCAAACTTTTCGTTTTACCGGCGAGGCTGCGCCCTGGGAGCCCCGCTGCCCCCCTCCCACCCGCCACAGGCAGGGGCACGGACTCCTTCCCAGCAGCATTAATCAATCAGTCCGGCCAGAGAGCAGGACTTTGCACTTTTCCCGGGCTAACGAGGGCTGCCCCCGGTCCCCGCACGGCCGGGGCTCTCCCGGAACTCCCCCGGTAGCGCCCAGGCATCCCCCGCGCCTGCCGCTCACCAATAACTCCGCTGCCGCCGCCTCTCCCTCCCCCAAGACAATAAACCCAACGAGAACTTTTAATCTGAGAAACTCACACGCCGCTGCACCTCCCCGCCGGTCCCCGCGCATCCGGTCGCCGCCGGTCCCGTTCCCCGGTTTGCCGGTTCGTCTTCCCCACCCCCGTGCCTCGCCGCCCCCTTTTTCCACACCGCCAGGGATCCCCGGTTAATCCTCTCCGCCGCGGCTCCCCCTCGCCAAATAATGCGCTTCTCACACATGGAGTCGCGGCGTCACTCGGCGGAGCATGCGCGCGGCGGCCCCCGAAGCACTGGGCGGCCCCGTCCTGCGCCGCAGCGGCGGCGGGGTTGGCGCGGCGCCGCGGGGACAGCGGCGGTGGCAGCAGCAGAGGCAGCAGCGGCCGCACCGCGCCGCGCGGGGGCCCGGCACCGCTTCCGGGCAATGGTGGAGCAGGTCTGTGACCCGGGGCACCATTGGCCGGAGGGGGTCGCGGCACATGGTAGGCGGGCGGGGATTGGCTACGGCGCGGGTGAGGGGCGCCACCCCGGGGGGGCGCGGGACCCGCTGCGGCGCCCGGGGCCACGTGGAGATGCGGCGGCGGCCCCACGGCGGCCTCCGTGCCCCGGGCCGGGCGGGCATTGTTCTGGGCGCGCCGCCGCCGCCCGGGCCGGGCAGAGGGGAGCTGGCGGAGGCGCTGCGGTCCGGTGCGGCGGCGGGACCTCCGCTAACACGGATTGTTCTCGGAGCCACTTATCGTTTTCCTTCCTGAGCGTCTGCAGGCGCTGATGAAGGAAACGGATGGCAGCGGGCTGCTCCCGCGGCTGCCCGGGCTCGGCGGCTCCAGCCTGCTGGAGGGTAACCGGTAAAGAGGAGCACCAGAGCCGCGGGAGCGAGCCCCGGGACAGACGGCGTGTTCCGGGCAGGGTACCGCTCGGAGGCCTCGCTACCGGGTGCGGGCGGGCGGCGGGGAGGCACGGACTCGGCTCGTTTCTGAAAATCTGTCTTGAAGACAGCAAAGCGAGAGCTCCACAGATTCAGGAGAGAGACACTCTAAGCAGCCAACACTAGAAACAGCGATTTCCTTACACCCGAGAGCCTCGGGTAACTCACAGGAGTGCTGCCCACAGCTCACGGTGGGGCAGCAAGCAGCAGAAAGCAGCAGAAAGCAGCAGAAAGCAGCCTGAAAATATCTGTACATCCTCAGAAACCCAACTCTGAGCCAGCGCAGGAGACGCAGAGCGAAGCCGAGAGCACAAGGCAGCAGCGCTGCGATCCCAGCCGCTGCCCGGCGCTGGGACGGACGGAGAAGCAGCATCTGGGGAGCAGTCCTGCTCTCCTGTCCGTCTTCTTACAGGAAACTTTAGAAAGGCTTTCTGAAGCCACATTCACCAGGTCTTAAGTCCAGCAGGCAAATAATTTTAGACCAAATTAATAGCAGAAGAAATTCTGAACTGTTTTCTTTCTATCACCAGTCCCTTTAATACGCCTGCAAATCTCTGGTGTGGTTTTCCAACTCCCGATTTCTCCTGCCCTTCCCTCAGGAGAGGCAGCTCCCCGAGCGCCGATCTCGCCCTGGTGTGTTCCCCAGGCAGGGCTGCCTCAGGAGGGTGGTATAGGAACGACCTTTGCAAGTTCCCAAAAGATTTTCTGTAATGCCAACGAGCCTTACAATTGCCAGTTTTCCACATTTCTGGAGACAAGTTCTTTTCCCCATACTTTAGGGTTCTCCTTCCTCCCTAAAAGGATGAAACTTGGGGCTCTGCAATCGTATTTCTGACACGTTTTGTAAAACCTAGTCGAAGCATTAAGTTAATATATTAATCTATAAACATCTTCGCCAGTAAGACAGAACTGCTAAAATACAATTAAAGTCGTCCTCTCTCCTCTAAAACAGCACCTAAAGCCTTCACAGCCGAGGGTCAGTGCACCTCTAATCTGAACATACCCCTTTTGGGGTTACCTTCTGGAGTACTAGGGCACTATCCATCACCGTATTGCACTTTTATTAACACAGGCAACGTTCTATTATTAACATTATTGGATTTTAATCTAAATTAAATACTGCATTTAAATTAAAATCCAATAGTTCAAAATTGGAGAAGCCATTTCTGTAGGCAAACAGCTCTCCTGCAAATCCTCCCCTTGATGCAGCAGGCGATGCACAGTAACGCAGCACCGGAGCGGCATTGCCTCGTTCCTCACCTGCGCCTTGATTAAACTTCCCAATCAAGCGCACGGCCAAGCGGGAGAAGGAAAGCTGGATTTCAGCGGGCTGTCTCAGCTGGAGCTGGCAGCCTTGGGTGTGTCACTGAGGTGACAGTGTTAGGGGAGGGCATCAGGAGCTGGTGACGCTGCCCGGTGCCGTGGTGCCTGGACCTGGGTGCGTGGGTGGCTCCGGAGGGAAGCCGTCTCCATCGGCCTTTCCACCCACACGCAGCAGTCACGCACTTTCTTTCTTTGTATCAGGCTTTTCAATTTTTGTAAGGATCTATTACAAAGATTCAATCTATCAAACTGACCTGAGTGCTTACTTTCACGTGATTTTCATTTAAGAAAGTGGCATAAACCCAGAAAACTGCATCAATACCGGTTCTGCTAACCAGAACTGACGTGACACAGCCCGGATCCTAAAGCTGAACAGCCGCAAAGTCCCACTGAGTTCTCTTCCAAAGGCATTTCCCTCGTTCCAGATGTGAAGTCCATAGATGATATGGATCAACTACTTCATCCTTCCTGTGCAGTTCAACACTGCACCATCTACACCCTTCATACAAACACCACCCGATACAGCGTACACCAGGCTGCTCGTTTTGTTGCGACAATTTGGTATTGGGATGTGAGAAAAAAATCCCCAAGGATTCAGGCAAAATATCACAAGTCTCCCTAACGGAAGAACGAAAAATGAGATTAAGCCTTTTCTCAGTGCACATCAGAATGTAGGTCAATGAAGAGCAAGTAAAGCTCAAGCCAGCTCTGGCAGACTTGGTCATCTTCCTCCAACCACCGGCAGATGTACGGCGCACGGGAACATGCTAATATTGGCACACTGAACAGGCGGAACGAGTTCCTGAGCTCAGTAGCCGATACGGGTTTTACTGAAGGCAGAGAACACAACCCTGAAGCCATCTGATGGTCTAGAAGAGGAAGAATTGGGAGCATGGATACTTCAGATCAGCCTCTGTAACGTTCGCCGGATTTCTACCGCTCAGAAGATAAACTGGGGCTACTGCTGAGTGTGTGCTGACCCGGAGTCTGGCACCCGGACAAGACGGACTGCAATCCTTCCTTTTTTAAAAAAAGCAAACCCCGATGCACCTTGTAAGGATGGGGGTTTTTTTCTGGTTTTACACTGCTGGCTTGAAGTTTGAAATGAACAGATTTTAAATACCTACATCCTTAAATAGTTAAAGGGGAAAAAAGGATAAAACTGTGAGCATGTTGCTACAGTGCTCAAAGTCTTGAGAACACAATTTTAAGATGGCTTATGCTAAGAATGAAAGGAATTCCATAGGCTTGAGACCAAGAGATGGTCCTTTACTTATTTTCTCGTAAAACTATTTCCACGCAAGTGCAAGTCGCAGCTCCCACCAGCTGCTTGGGACAGAATTTCGGGTACGTAGTTCAGGAACAGGATGAGCTGGTGCTTTCTGACAAGAACCTCAGACACGTCAGGGTCACTGTACCGCCCCGTCCGTTTGCCTGTCTCCCACCTACCGGGAGTAATGCTTAAACGTGAAACATTTTCTGCAGCAAAGCAGGACGCGAGATTGGAAACAGCCAAAATGCCAGTGGGGTGAGCGACCCTGAATAGAAATGAAAATTAATCTTTCTGGAACTGAAAGAAATTAAAGATCAGTAAATTACTGAGGAAACGGAGAAAGCAGCGGACGGATGCAAATACTGCTTGGCCCAATATGGTGTCCAAGCGTGGTACTGTCTGACCCCGTCTCTAATAAGCACATTTACGGCTGGAAGAGGATCTATTAGGAGCTTTGCTCCAATTCAACAAGCGTTTCATGGACTATCGATTTTGCTCGGAAGTGGGAGAGAGCAAAGTTCACCCCACACTGCTGTTATTTAAAGATCCACCAGAGAACATCTCAACCTCCTGAAAAGTGGTCCACCACAGGCCGCCCCACATCAGTTGTCTTGTGATCTGCAACTTCAGACACAAATGTTTCCCTGGCAAACAGTGAGTCAGACCCACAGAGCCATTACTGGAGGGAATGGCTGTAAACAAGCACCTCTCCTTGTTTACTGATCCCTGTCACGTGGCTCATCAGTACTTGACCCTGATTAAAAGAAGAATTAACTAGTTACAGAAATCTCTGCAGAGCTCCAGTATAATTTGACTTTCTGTAAGTTTTAACTGCCACAAACAGTCCTGTGAGAAGCAGGAACTCCAATCGGTGGATGCTGACCTACAGAGAGACCTCAGCCTCCCTGCTGACTGTATCCATCACGGAATATTCCCCAGAATCTCTCCCGTCTGGACCCCACAGCCTGTTGTGAACCATCTATCTCATCTGCAGCCTGTGAGTGTGATAGACACCAAAAGAAAACCCGGAGCCCTCACGAGCCTCCCTGCTTTTATCATTCTGTGCAAGAGACAAGGCTCAGTGCCCGGGTCTCTCCTCTAGCAGGGAATCCTCTTCCAGAGCGGAAGATGGGACACTGCTCACAGGAACTCTGCCAGCCAGCAGCGGCTTCTGCGTCGGCTGCACTGCTGACCACTCAACACTGTCCTCTGAAGTGAAAACTCAAGGGTGTGCCACAGTCCGCAATCAGTTGATTTTATTACTACCTGCTAATTTCCTCCCATCTTACCCCCACACAGCCTTTTGCCTCCTCTCATGCCTAAGCTCTTTGGGGTGGGGGCTCTCTCCCAGTGCTATAGGAGCCCTGCCTGGTTTTAAGAACAAATATCTTCCCGAGTGCAATAATGAACACTTCCAGCGGTGTATAATTTTTTTGTTGACTCTTGATTAAAAAATATCTGAATTACTAAGTCACACTAGTTTCCGTATCCATATACTCTGAATCCCTGAGCAGGGAAGGCAGGAGAAAAGAGAGCTGACGCACCAAAAGTGTACAACGTTTCCTCCAGCGGGGAGAGCGTTCTGGTCTTTGCTGCCCTCCAAATTAGAGGTAATGGGGGAAATAGAAAATATGACCTCAATAACTGATAGTTTTTACCAAACGTGGAACAGAACAGACCCACAGCTCTGTTTGTAGTTGTCCCATTTTCTGGAAAACCAGCTTGTATCCTTGAGGGGGACCAGTTAGGCTGACTGGGCTGCTTTGGGCTGAAATGGTTCATTTCTCAAGACTAAGCAGCGGCTCTGGAAGTGGTACAGTGTCACAGATGCCATGATGAAAACTGTTGTCCGGAACTGTACCAAAGATTTTGGTTTTGAAAGCCAGAATGTGCTGATCAGCCCAGCTGGGAATTTTCAGGATATCAAACTTAAATGAAATGGCTCAGAAGTATTTTGAAGCAGGATTTCTGTTTATCCCCCAAAGGGTGCTGGAGATTGCAGGAGGCGGTTGGTAGTGACTCCGGGCTGTCATAGTTAATAATAAATCGTTATTAATCACATCTAACAACCCCCCAGTCAGTGTTTCCCAGTTGGCAAACTGGACACAGAAAAGCTTGATTCAGGGAGGATTTGTTTTTAGAGCTCAGACCCTGCAAACTCAGGGTTTCGGCGTGTGCAGGGAAAGCCTTTCACAAGGTACACGGGTTTGTCCTTGCAGCCTGGAGAACTCCACCTGAATTCCACAGACGGATTTGAGCAATTCCCAGTAGTTTATTCTCTCAGTCCAGCATCAGACTAGATTCCTGATGGAGACGAGTGCTCGCACAATCAGATATCTGTCTGTACGGATGCCGTGACATCGGCAGTTCTCTGTGGTTTAACAGACGAGTTCTGGCTAAAGATCCTTAAGGATGGGGTAACTGAGAAATAAAAGAGTTGATGGAATGTATTCTGTATTAATTATAACTTCTGCCTATGCAAGACCTTCTTTTTCCAGTGATAAAATTTTGATGGAAATAAAGAGAAGATCCTTCAAAGCACTGTCAGGTTACTCTTACTTTACATTTCTTTAAATATTCAGACAGACAAATGGCTCATGCTCTCCTTGCTGCTAAAACCCATACTGTGTACCAACGCTGAGGCTGGTTGTGTAGAAAATCATCTTTTAACTGAATTAGCTTCAGCCTTAACTACTTTTTTTTTTTGGTTACTAAAAGGAAAGCCCTTCTTACCCCAAGAGTTGGGACTACTGGTTGGCTACAGACAAAGGCATCAAGCAAGGTGGGTATCACGAGGTTCCAGTTCAGACTATGATTAACACTGAATCTCCAGGACCAACACCAAGGCAGCCTTGGAGGGAGCCAGGCAGAGAGCTGAAATCAAGCTTGGAAATTTTGCAACAGAGATGAAATGAACTCAGAACAATCCTGGTTTACAAGTGACTGCAATAAAAGGAAGATAAAGAGCAAAAAGTGGGAACTTTGAGCAAAACACACGTAGAATACTGTGCCTTCGGTAAAATCAAGCATCTTCCTTAGACCTGTTCAAGGGAGTGCCCAGTTGTTCCTGGTTTCTCAAGGCATCCACCCAGAGACCAGCATTGCAGTGAAACTTGCATTGCATCCAACGACAACTGGGCAATTTCGCTACAAAATCATCCCCTTGATTATAATTACACTTATTAAAATGCGTATCATGCCAAGGCCAAGCAAGTTGTCTGTACCTCTCAAACAACTTCAAACTTTCAGAGGTGAACAGAAGTTTGACAGTTCAACATGACCTCGGTTTGCTATAACTCATGTTGTTATTTTTAAAAGAGGAATGCTCAGAGTCCTTCGTTACCTGTAATTCTCCAGGACTTGACTGTGTATCTGTGAGATGCCAACAGAGCTCACCAGAAAGTTACAAGCAGTCACGGGCACACTGATGTGAAGGCAGAGGTCTGAGAAGGCACAGCCAGGTTTTGCTGATCTGAATACAGCTGGCGAGACAGACTGTTCTGGAGCACTGAACACCTCGGTATTTTCACGAGGATTATGAGAGTCTTATACCATGTTAACAATAAGCGTTTATTAGCATTGTTCCTTCTGGTAATACGATGTTTATTATCAGGACACTGAAAAGCCAGTCTTTCCCCCTAGCTCCCTGCTAATTCTAACTGCAGCCCTAAGAAGCCGCCTCTCTTCCCCCAACAGCGCTGTACTAGGTCAGTTCCATAACCTGCTTTCCTGCTGAAAAGCAAGGCTTATAAATTAGATTCATTTCTAAATTTAGGATTGATGGGATCAGTCATTACAGGTCTTATTTTTTCAGGCAGATTTCAAGGGAAAGGTATTTATAAAGCAACTACTGCTTCTTGCTTCGAGTTTGCAGAAGTCCTGAGCTGTCAATCTGAGCGCGTTTGTGTTGGTTGCTGAGCCCACCTTCACAGAATGAACAGAGCTTTCCTGGGGAGAGCAAGATTAGGGGTTTTCTTCTTCCAAAATGATCTTTTATTTAACAGTACTTCACAAATTGCATCTACGGCTTCCCTAGTCTTTATGTTGTAACATACAGGCTGTTCAATAGGAACAAGGATCAGCTGAGGAAGAAGAGAACACCTCGTTGTGCCAACAGGCAGACTCTGTAAGCTGCTTTCCCATCTGAAATCTGTCCTGGACAATGCATCCAAAGACTTGTGACAGTGGGGGAGATCCCTCGCAGCCATCAGCTACTGCTGCTGGTGACACGCACCCAGTGCACCACCAAGAGATGGCTCTGGGGAAAAAAAAAAAATCACATCCGTGTCACCAAAAGCTGGAGCACCCTTTGTTTGCCGTTGAGGAGTGCAGAGGGAACCGAGAGAGAGGAGGGAGAGTGGCATGGAGCTGCAATCCAGGGGGTCGGTGCTCCAACGACTAACCAGATACTTGTTTAATAACTGCAGAAGAAGGACAGCCCAATTCTTATCATCAGGCTCTCTGGAGATTTGACATCCTTGGCATTGTATCCTAAGAGGAAGGAAATTTCTCACTTCCCTAGCTATTCCAGTTATATAAATCAATTGTTGAAGGATAGTTTAACTGGTCTGTGCAGAGGAACCCAGCAGCTGGATTTGGACTCAGATGCTCTTTGGAGATACCCATCTAGAAATACAAAATAGAACGCTTTGCCATTTCCCAGTAATTATACTGCAGGTACATTGGAAAAAATGGTGAAACTGAATAGCTAGGAAAAAACCTGCCTGATTTTATACTGGCAGTCACGCTGTGAAGCTGTTTGACCAGGGTCCTTTGGACCCAAAGCCCAGATGTTGTCACCAAATACTGACCATCCCTCCTCTCATTTTCTCCAGCCTCCTCAGAACTTTCATGTCTTACCAGCCAGGCAAGTGGGTTCAGCTGCATAAACTTAAAGAACTTATAAAAGACTACTCGTAAGGTTGGTGGGTTAGAAGAGTTTTCCAGCAAAGAGAAAGCTGGAAAGATGGAAGACACCAGGGTGGGAAGCAGTGGATCTCCCTTTGGCCCACACAGCCACACAGGACTGAGAGAAGAGACATTCAGTTACACCTCAATCTAGCAACAGCCTTGTACTTTCTGAGGCAGTGAGGAGGTTAACGTTCAGCAGTTCTGCCTCTCACGTACAATCCTTGAAGTACTCAAGTCTGTCATGATGGGAACTGGATAATTGGGATGAAAGCTCGTTCACATTCTTCAAGTAGCTTTCAAAAGCAAAGTTAGTGTGTTTGTGTACTTCTTAAAAAAAATTGTTATTGGTAGTCCCCCATTCACTGCTTATGGACAAGTTTCTTCCTGCAAGACCCTGTGAAACTGCTCATGGCAACAGGAAATGAAGATGTTTAAAATGAAGCCAACTGGGAGATGGGAAATAGCCTGCAGCAGTTTGCCTGCTTCAGATAGCAGCCCATCGGACAGCAGACTGAGGGACCACTCATCCACAGACACAACTTCGGCTCTACTTGTGGGATAACATCATCTGTCAAGATTTAGTCACTGTTTGAGCAGTGTGCGCACTCAGGTTCACGCAAGACGTGTCATTAAACTGTTGAGAAGGTCTGAAAAAAAAGAAGTGATCTGTGCCATTGAGACTGAGATTAGAAGAAAAACTCAATCTACAGCTTAAGAGAAGACTGCCCACTAAAAATACATTCTTAAAACTGTGCTTGGCGCAGTCATGAAAAATACTAAAGTATTTCACACAGTTTTCTTTGCCTTTAATAGTGCTTTGTGTTCAGCTAGTTCAAATAAATATTTGCACCACCAATTATCTAAATTGTTTAGGAGTTAGAGCTAAGGGTCCTTCTCAAAGCAAAAAGAATCTTTTTCTTCCCTTACACTTTTCTGTTTGGAATTTGCTGCTAAAATGCTGTGAAGAGTCAGAATTTGTAAAGTTTGTTTCTTCTAAATACTTAAACTGAAAATATTCTTCTACTTACAGCAACTGCCACAGTGTGCACAGCTCATACAGATACTCCCTTGTGCTCTCTCTAGCTTTTCACTGCCCTTATCACAAAGATGGGGAAAAAAGTGGAAGATGGATAGAAAATTAATAATGAATTAGATTTTTAAGAAGCCCTCTACACAGGTTCTGTGAAACATGGCAGAAAGCTGGGGGCGAGGAGAAGGTGGTAGACCACAGACAGGATATAACTTTATTTTGAATAGAGCTTGTCTTGCGTACAAACTAAATCCCCCCCAAAGCAGTACAGAGATAAAACCGCTGCCAGAAAAAAAAAGTGGTCGAGGCGAACGCAATAGTGATGTTTTCAAATTCATGAAAAGAAACCCGGTTCTCAAATCTTTGCACACACAACCTCCACGCCATCTAGACACAGGGGTATAAGGACTCCTCTTTGGCATCAGCCCCACAAAACACCTCCATCTTAAGTCCTGTCGCGAATTCAACCCATCTGGCACTCTCTCCAGCAGGCAACCAGTTTTTTTGTTCCTGCTTAGCAGGTCCCCTCCGTAAGTGGCCTCACCCTGCCTGCGTTCACCCTTTCTTCCCAGGGACGCCTCAGCCACACCAGACCCTCGATTTTATGTTGGTTTTTTTGGGTGGATTTTTTTTTTGCTGCCCCGTGACAGAACTTTGTCCACTGCCGGAGTGCCACTTTCTCTGGCGGTGGCCGCCTCGTTCCCCCTGAAGCACGCACCACTGAGGCTTCTCCCAGGACTCCTGGTACCTTCGTGCCCAGAACAGCCCAGCAGCACCCTTCCCTCCCCGGCCGCCGGCCTCTCCCGGTCCGTGCCCCCTTCCCCGCCCGCTCGGGAGCCGGGGACACCCCGCCCGGCCGCTGGCCCCAAGTTCTCTCCCGGATGCCCCATCTTTGAACATCGGTAGTTCCCTCCCCTCCCCCACTTCCCC
>WKFP01013722.1:87593-131895 GCA_011057875.1 Pterocles orientalis
AGGCTTTGGGCAAGCTGGTCTAGTTGAGGGTGTCCCTGCCAATGGCAGGGGGGTTGGAACTTGATGATCTTTAAGGTCCCTTCCAACCCTAATCATTCTATGATTCTATGATTCTATGAAAGTCTCAGGTCTAGCACAAGATGCACTTGATTACCGAGAAGCCAGGTAAAGCTATTTCCAGAAATCTCTCCAATAACTTTTGTCCTGGTTGGAATTGTTTTACCACTAGGTACGTCCTCTGCGAGGAGCTGCTTCAGAGCCCTAACAGCAGATGAACGGAGAGGAGAAGGTGACGATAGCTCCGTTTATGCCAGATGCCATTTTTTTCCTCAGGAAGGAACTGCAGATAACCAGGGTATGGAGACTGGAGCGTCAGCAGAGCTAAGACATATTTTCAACACAAAGGAAGCTGCCCTTTGGGTTAAAGTTTTCATATAGTGAGTAACTTGTTGGAACAAAACCTACTCGGCTTCTGTAATGAAATCCAAGGGACGAGCTTAGCAGCTCAGGTGACATTTTGGAAAGGGACAGGCTGCAGTAAGTTTTTAAATTTTTAGTTGCTTCAAAATTTCATTTCCAGACAAACTAAATCAGTTTTCTTCTTCCTTTCAAATTTAAGCTGAAAATGTAAAAATCCCTGCCAGAAAATCGGGATAAAAGACACAAAAAGCCATCTTCCATTGAACCAGATTCTATTTCTGAAGATCAAATAGAGTCAGCATCCTTCTTGACTGCACAACCGCAGTGAAAAATACATCTTTCCTTGACCAAATAAGAAAAATCCCCAGAGTCTGACGGATCCACAGCGGTCCTGTGCTACCCCAGCCCCCTGCCGGGGCTCCTGCCGTCTCCAGGGCAGCCCTCTCCGGCGTGCGGAGGGGAGCAGGCAGGTGGACATTCTCAAGCAGGAAATTCTGGTTCTCATTCCAGGCATCCATCCCTGCTCCCCGTGCCCCGGCACCCCTCTGCGGGCGCCTCGGGGCTCTTTTCACGCACCGGCCGTCCCCACCCCATGGCCGGGACGGGGCCTTAACTCCCCGCTGGGCGATGGGGCGAGTCACTGCTGGCACAGAAAACGCCTCCTTTGGAGGCAGGACTGCCTGCAGATCAGCTAAAGGAATTAACGTACAAACTGCTAGAAGATGTAAAATTAAACTTTATTTAAAAATTCTTCTAATATAGAAAACGAGAGGAAACAAAGGAGTGCCCCCGGTTCCCTCTCAGGACAGGAGCTGCTGTATTTACAGCTTCGGGAAGGAGCGCTGGCAGAAGGTACACGTCCTGCTACTGATGGAGAGCTACAAACACGGAACAAAACATCGTACAGAGCCGACAGAACACGGACAGGTTCACCGCAGGAAACAATTACACACACCGGCTAAGACAGACAGTAGAAGAGCACAGACGGGTGTAAGTTCATCCTGATTTCTCCGAGCGTTCGCACACCCAGAACTACCAACAGTTTCCTTCTCACTCCCTCCTCGCCGCTGTGGCACGAAGCGCCGCACGTAAGAGAGACGGGTTTATGGAGCATGATCTGGAGAGGTCAGAAATCTCTGGGGTGAAATGGGACACGACTGAACTCCTTTAGCATCAATTTACTTTCCGGAGAATTTGGAAAAACTGAATAAAATTAAAGCGTTGAAGTGACACGGGACACACGGCGCTGAGCTCCCCCTGCCCACAGGCAGCACCGCGACCTCAGGCCCCGACATTTTGTCATTTTTCGCTGGTGGCACAGCGAGTGTGCATCTGGGATGACAGGGGGTGAAGTTAAATTATTTTTTAATTTCCCCAGCTGCCAAATCTAGATTCCCTGCGTACAGGGGCCTTTGATGTTCGTACTGTAGGAAATGAGACACAACAGGCAAACACTTCAGACTGCGTTCTCTATACATATATAAGTTTTTACACTATCTACAAAACAGGGATTAGATGCTTCTGTATAAGTTCTTGCTACTCCTTTAAAAATACTAGAGAAAAAAACTGTACAGTTCTCTAAATTACATCTTTAGAAGAATAATTTTTTTTTAGAAGTTCATAAAAGACTTCATGTTTGTTTCTATAGAGAATTAAATGAACGGACAAGAAAGATTAGAAATATGTTGTTCAAATCAAATTAGACAGACCAAGCACTTAACAGAACATTATTTGTAAACTGTAAACTTCTAGTTTTCTGTTCAACTTTACATACGCATTCGAAAATTAGGAAGAACTTCAGTTATGAGGTCCTTGTTTTCATCTCTGCTACATACAAAAGATACTGAAAAGCAAAAACTATTAAATAATTTAATATACAAGTGTCGTTAAAAAGCACTGTACATTGTAACAAATGTACACTGAATCTCAGAGATAGAAAATCACCCAGTTATTTTCAAATTTACATGATTTTTGAAATTCTGTGATGGGAAGAGGACTCTGGAAGCGGAGCAGAGCTCTGGACTCCGCAGGGCTGCGGGCGAGCGCGGCCGAGTGCTGTTCCCAGCACAGCCCGGGCGAAGCCGGCTCGTCACGGACGGGGCAATCCCAGCTCGTTCCTCCAGCGACCGCATTTAGCAAACGGTTCCTGTTCAAACCTGAGCGCGCTGCCACCAGAAGCGAGCAGGCAGCCTTTCCCTCAAGTACTTCCTTCCCTCCTGAGCGCAGACCGAGGGATTTGAACTACAAAGCAGTCTGCTTCGCACACGAGTACCCACAACGAGAAGCCAGAGAACTCCCACGGCAAATCGCTCTCGGCTAACACAGCCTGCAGCTCTGCGGGTCCCCGACATCTCGCTGCAAAATGCTTTTCTTCAACTCAGCCCAAACCACGGCTCTCCAGAGTTGGGATTTGTTAATATTGCGTTAGAGAAGCAGCACTTTTTGGGGCAACGTTTAAAGCAATTTAGTGTAGGTGCTGTGGGCATGTAATCAGTTAAGTAACAGCCTCAGACTGGATGAAAAAAAGACCAAAAAAAAAGAGAATGCCTGGGTTAGCTGAAGGGGCCTCCAGCAGCCTTTAAAGTCCATCTTTCAGTTACTGTCCAGAAAACGGCCGTTGCATTTCGGTGCTTAAAAATGGGTCCCGAGGTCCTGAAACTCAGTGACTTACAGAGGGAACAGCCAAAGACAGAGACTGCTTCCCAGACACAAAAGGGGAAAAACTTAAAAAACAGTCCATGGGGTATTGATATTCCCAAGGTAGGATTCATCATTCCCGATCTAAATCCAGGCACGTAACACCGCTGACCTGACGGAGTTGTTCTAACAGATGCCAGCGGCCGGGCTGCCTCAGACCGACCTCCTCTCGCCGTCACCCAGGGCCACGCGGCAGCACGTGGGGGACACGGGCTCCTGCCCGGTGCTGAGCCCGGCAGCTTCCCCGGGGACACCGCAGCAGGGCAGCCAGAGCCTTCGAGGGGACGGGAGACCGTGGGGGAGCACGGCGCAGAACACAAACCCAGCGCCGAGACTCGCCCCATAACCGGTACTGAGGCCGCGTTTCCCCTGTTGGAGATTTAACAAAGCCTAAACCCTACACGGCTTCTGCAAGAGATGTGTGAGAACAGGATCTACGTCAGCATCGCGCGCCCAGCAGAGGAAATATAAAAACCTGTTCTGGCGATGGGAAAAGCACTTGTCTCCCTAATATCATTCTGTGGTAAAAATTGAAGGGTTTGGATTCCAAGAAGCAAGTGTCTCTGAGCTGTCGCGAGGCAGGGGACAAGACTTTGAAAAAGAACGAGCAGTGGGGCTTGGACTAGATGATCTTTAAGGTCCCTTCCAACCCAGACCAGTCCCTGATTAGACAGACTCCGCAATACTCCTCCTGCAATAAAAGTTCTGGAGGTTTGAGGGCGTCAAATATTTCCTCTAAAATATTCTCCTCCTCCATCAGAAAAAAGAAGCAATCACGGAAAGCCCTACACAAGTAATTTTTCTAGCAGATGCCTTTTTCCTCCCCCTTTTAAGCTGGGAGATAAATATGCAGAACTACCAAGAGAAACAAACACCTTTATTCAACCCCATGAACCTCGCAGGCTTTACACGGCACTCTGACGGACTGGGACACATCCTTGCTGTAAAGCTGCTGATGCTTCACGGAGTGAGCAACTCTCAGAATGTTTTCTGCAGAACAAACTGGGGCCTCGTGTCTCCTGTTTCGGGACAGCTGCAGAGGCACAGGCAAATGCAGCGAGAATCCACAACTGAGGAGTTCAAAAAACCGAGATAAAACAGGAAAGCTAACACAGAAAAGTTTGGAAACCCAAGTTTTTGCCAAGGGCAAGACTTTTTAGTTTTTATCATAAGCCTCTGGCTTATATCGGATCTGGGTTTTAACCACCTAAACTCTGGCTTCAATCATTCGCAAAAATCTTTAAGGCACAGGTGCTGCCTTCCCTGGGCGAGGCTGCAGGAACGACGCACGACGCTGTTTCCCGGTTGCGTGGCTTACGCAGGGGTTAGGCAGGAGAACAGGAACTTTCCTCCTTCCGTACAAATCACGACAAAGCAGCAGAGACGGAGCGAGCTGCGGCTCTGCCTTACCCGGGCGGGACCTCGGTGCTGGGAGACCGGAGGAAGACTCTCGTAGGGATGAAGCGGTGGCACGTTGTCACCCACTTGTGGATCCGGGAGGTGGAACCCGCTCCTCTGACGCCAGCACGAGTCTCCTCTGCTCAGCCTGGAGCCCACCCCGGGGACAGCAACGCACCCCCCGGCTGCAAGCACCCTCACTCGGAGCTCGGACCTCGCCGGTCTCATCCTTTACCTTCACGGCAAGGCTACAAACAGCACGAGCAATGACTTGCACTCAAGGAGAAGGAAAGAATATTCCCTCAGAAACTAAATTTAGAACTTTAGGGCACCCTACAATCAGCCACGATTTAATCCAATTATTCCCAGGAGCGGAAGGGCGCAGGAAACATCCAGACTGGCACACATCGTACTCCGGGGAAGGTATGAATGTTTAGAATACAGTTGGTACTCGAAACTGTGCGAGTCCTCCTCATTTCCTGCGACAATGTTTAAAAAGTAGGTATCGAACAATTTAAGGACCAAGTGTCCTTTGAACTAAACCTTAATTCTCAGCAAGAGGAAAGCAGATTAAAACCAGCAGGTATATACACACTAGCTGTATATTCACACACGTTCTGTAAAAGCAGCTGAAAATGCCCTTCTCGCTTCGCAAGTCTATGAAATGTACGTTGTCTTGACGCAATCTGTTTCCTACAAGGCCCTCACTAGAAGAGGAATTTGCTGCCTTTTCTTTGAAGAAAAGATTTTGCATGAATTTTTTCTCCTTTTTTGGCTTTTTTTTTTCTTTTTCTTTCTTTCTTTTTTAAACACACTGTCCTGATAGTTAATGCTTTCTCACAGGAGACTGGCCAGGCTGGTGGTGGGTCCGTTCTGTGCCTGGAACTGTACAGGAGGTGGTCCATCTGTCCACTGAAAGATAACAAACAGCGTGAAAATCCCACAGCCGCGGCCTGGGGAGCAGCGGCAGCGAGGCCAGAGGCAGGAGCTCACCGCACAGCCCTTCGCTGCCTGGAGATAATTACAGATTTCAGCACAAGAAGCTGCGCATCAGGTTTGGTTTTGCTTTCTCTGCGTGGAGACTGTGTTTCTTTGGAAGCCGCTCCACGGGTCACTCCAAACCCGGCTGACTCCTGCACTGCATCCAGGGTCAAGGGCAATCGAGTGAAAGCATCTCCTGCTCGCGCAGGTCACCTCTGACCATCCACACGGGAAACCACGACTGGCACAACCGAGGGACCCCACTCCCGATGTGCCTGAGCCCATGACACGCTGCAGCTGTAGCACTTCCAGAGCGAGCAAAGCCCCTGGTTCTCACTCATTATTAAAATATTTTCCTCTTACATTAGTAAAAATCTTCTAAAATGGGCACATTTAATATTGGTTTCTTAATCCTCTTCCCCCTGCAGATTCTGGAAAAGCCAGTGATGGCGGGCAGAGACGGGCGCCCGGCTGTGGGGGTCTCTCGACAGGGGCTGCACCACAAACACTTTCATTCACACAAATCTCAGGATCCCTTTGCAAGCAAAGCCAGCAAACAGCATCCTCCTACTGGCCTTTCCCCCCAAAAAAGGGAACACTGAAGAAAAAGATGTCCAGTTCCTCACATCTCACATTTGGACGTTATTTCGCGGTGCAGAACATTAAATTATCTTACGCCCTTGCTGAGCTGCAGCTTAGGAAACCATTCTGTATTTTTACAAGAGCGTTAAAACGTTTCTGACGGGAAGGACACCAATATTTGAAGTCCAAAGACAGCTGCACCTTCAGGCAGTGGTTATACAGACATCAAGCAGTGTATTAACTGGAATTCAGATTTATAGATAACTGGGAAAACCCTGGGAATGCTGAAGGATCAACAGAAACAGTACTGTTTGCAGCGTACAACAGCACTCCCCAGAACAAGGCAGACTGGGTGACCTAAACATCAAAATTAAACCTGAGAACACAGTTAAGTTTCTTTCCAAAGCCATTAAAAAAAAAAAAAAAAAAAATCTAAGCTCTGGTGTACCAAGGAAGCATTTCTAAGGAACAGTGACCTTACTCACCAAATAACCCCTGGAAAAGTGAATTAATTAATCGAGTCTCACTTCCTTTTCCTGTATCAGCCCAGCTGAAGTACCAGGAAGCAGACTGAACTTCGGCAGCTTACTGAGAAGTGTGCTCAGCAGAAGAAAGGAACAGTAAGGGAAAGCAGAGCACAGTGTTTTGCCTCAAACCGCTCTTGACTGCAAGCTGCAGATTGCTTACCGTGATGAGATTGTGTTCTGGAAGACTGCACGCTTCGATGTGGTCCTGGAGGAGCTGCTGGGAGAAGTTTTGATGCATCTGTGCTGCCTCGTGCGCGTCCATGGCGTTCCCACAGGCTTTGTTCAGGTCTGAAAGACAAGCGCATCGTCTGCTCACCAAGAAACAGCGTTTGTACCTGTTCTCAACTGCCCGCCTCTCACCTGGAAACCCTGTTCTCTGTGCTTGATGAACCCAATAATTGGTTTAAACAAAGTACCAAAGTCACGTCACTTCGAAATGAAAACCCCTTTCAGGAGAAGCAGGGGCACACGGGGAACCCAAACCCTTCCCTTCTCCAGTAGCATTGCCAGGGCACCTTGCAGCGTTTGGTGGCATTTCAGATTCCAAATATTCAAAATAATATTACAGTAGCTCTAGAGAGAGGAAGCAAACCCCTCACTCCCATACAAGCCCCTGGACAGTTTGCGTTCGGATGTTTGGTTTCCAGCACCATCTAGTGGGAGCAGGAAAAGCTCGCCGGTCCCTTGCTGCAGCTCCACGATTGAGCAGCACAGGTTTCCCAGCCCAAGCAACATTTTTTCTTTGGTGAAATCTCGCTTTTGGGGGACTACAGGAGCCTGCTGCTTTGCATACACTGTGAGCTGATCCCAGCGTCTGTTTTCTGGGAGGTTGACTCCCAGGAATTAGCTCAAATTTCAGATTAGTAAAGAATCACACAATTTCATCTCTAAACCCCAGCCGGCACAGGAGATGCTGCCCCTCCTACCCCACGTGGCTGTATTTTGTTATTCCTCATCAAGCAGCTTTGCTTCAAGAGCAGGTAATTAGTTCTAGAGAGGAAGCTTTTAGGAAAATCAGATCAGAACAGAAACGGCCTTTCGCTGTTCCCAGGTTAGCGGATACAACCAGAGGCAGCAGCAGCTGAACGCGGGGCGGTGTTTCACCCACAGCGGATTCATCCTGCCACTATCGGTGGGTTTCCTACGCGAACCACGCGTGGAAATGGGTGAGAGAAGCCTTTCAATCGCCTGGAAGCGGTTTTGTAGCAAAAGCAACAGCAAAGCGGAACACAAGGCTGACCCACAGCTCAACGCAGAGCGCCGTGCTCGCAGTAAACACAACTTCATACCAATTGAAGCTGCAGGGTAAGTTCTTGGGAAAACGGCCGAGTTCCTGCTTTATTTTCTAGCGAAAGCAAATCGATTGCAGCGTTAACGCTGAGGGTCTGCCAAGAAGCTAGTCAATATTTGAACAAAGCATCCCGGGGCTTGTGTGAGGCAGATGAAACAATATTTGTGTATGAAGTGATCTAACAGTCTCTTATATTTATTAAAGCCCGTACACAGAAGCAAAGCCCAAGTGAAACTCAATCGAACGTTGATTGAATCGGAACGGCAGTCAGAGAGCAGCAGCGCTCACCTCTCAGCAGAGCTGACGACCAGAGCTGCACAGACATATCCGGGATCTTGCTTGCGAGCTGCATGGCTGGTACAACCATGTTATTACTTTCCTGGGGAAGAGCAGAAATCAAAATAAAATGGGTATTTTTCCCCCCTCCCTTTCAAATACACATTACATAGAAAAGTTAAATTAGTGACAAAAAATTTGTCCGCTTTAATTGCTGCCACGTTCTAGCTAAGAAGTGGAAGCACCTGATGGGACAAGAACCCAAACACATCACCCAAAGCCGCCGAGAATTTTCTCTGTCCTAGGATTTACGATGTCTATGTTGTGCGAGACAACAGAAATATTTCCTGCATTCTGGAATATGGTGAGAATGAAGGAGTTTGTACCCACGATTCCTCCCAAAACAATCCAGCTGGATGATGTTCTTTGTCCCTTATTCAGCCCCGTTTTTCAAGTGCTTTCAGGCATTACCGAAACACACCGGCTAGGCTAGACTTCAAACACTTTGTTAAAGTGTCACTAAACATGCAAATTACAGAATTACGTAAATCAATAAGCCAATAAACAAGCATTCTTAAACAATAATTTCCCAAAATGTCCTGATTTTCTATGGCAAAGGAGAAGTCAAACATCTACACGGTAACAGCGGAGACAGCGAAAGCTTACCCTGTGATTCCCTAACACGTAGAATATATGACCCAGGAGCACGAGAGAACACGCTGTTAATCGATTCAAGTCTTCTGCATTGGACATCTTCAGTGTCTCTCGCAAAAATCGTCTACCAAAAAAGAGAGCAAAAAGAAAGTGTTTTAAAAACTTTCCCTCCAGGATGTAAGAAACATCATTAAAAACAGAATTAATCCAACTGGCAAATATTGGCACTGAGGAATAAACGTGTGCTGCAGGTGACCTTAAACCAAGCAGTTAACTCTCAAACCTCACCCTTCATTGAGCAGAAATGACTACGATCCTTCTTCAAACAGGTTTTGTTTCAGATGCGCCGCGAGTATTGTCACTAGCTTTCAGCACTAAAGAGATCTGAACCCACGTCCTGGTATTTCCCCCCAAGTCAAACAGAAGGTTGACTAAATGCACAAGGGAGATCCAGCAGGTTTGAAAGCCAGGCCTCAGGGTTTTCATTTTTATTTTACAAAGCTTGCTTGAGTTCCTCCTTTTTTCCCCACCTGCCAAGTGCACTGAGTGATACTCACTTTGCCTCGTTGTATCTTCCTTGGAAGAAGGAAAACAGACCTCGGATGTAGAAAGCCGCTGCTCGCAGACAGTGAGAGCTACGGAGAAAGCGACGCGTTGAAATCGAAGCATGGTGCAGTGATTAAAGGCAAGACAGAGAAATTTCTAGGAATTTGCCTAATAATCAAATCTCCAAACAAAACATTCTCTCTAAAGCATGGTCAGAACTTCTGCCTTGAAAAGAAGTTGATTATTTTGTTTGCTTTTTTAAAAAGTACTGCTACAAATCCAGTACTACCATCACCAACGCAACAGCAGCATGCAGACAGTTTCTGGAATTCTTACCTCACAGGAAAATTATGGTCTGGATTTATCCTTTCCAATAAGCTGTAAAGCTGCAAAGTGGGAAGGGAAAAGAAAGACAATCAGCGTTTCTCACCCACACGGGCTCACAGTACTGACAGCAAGTGCACATCAAATCGAAAGGGTGCAAGGCACCACAAACACACTCAGGTTGTACTGCTTAGATCATAGCACCAGGTTTCATGCCCATTTTCATCCTAAAAATTAAGTTTTATACAAAATATCCTTCCTCAGACTTTCTAGAACTTTCTCTACCATGTTAATCAGTCCTCAGAAACTGTCGTATCTGAGCTGTTCAAGACCCAAATGGATGCTCCATCAAATCTGCTATTTAATTAAAACCAGAAATCACCTAAGCGAAAAAAAAAAAGTCAACTTTTAAGTTCTTATTTTTGCTCTAAGCTTTTAACAAAGTACTGTGTGCTTGGTGGAAAAGTTCATTTACAGCCTCTTCACAAGCAACCTGCAAGTGTCTCTGGAAAGCTACCACCGGGGGACCAGACACGTCACGGACAGAGTGCACACGGCTGAATTTTTGTATTAATACAGCTTCAGGCACGCTGCTGAAGCAAAACGAACGCACGCGTGCACATCCCTATTTCTGGATGTTTAGTTAAACCTTGCTAGGTGTTGTGTCATCTAATAAAACCCCTGAACAGATGGAAACTGAAGCGAACAGGCTGAATGAGTCAAGATGACAGAGTTAACCACACACTTCGCACCGGGAAGCTTGCCCTCGCGATGCTGCAGAGAATTCTGCGCACAACCCACATCACTCGTGCTTCGGTGCTTTGCAGCTCAGCCACCGATCCCACTGGTTCGGTGCCGTTAACTGACACAGCCCTGGTGAAGGAGTCGCCTGGCTGCCCGACAAGGCACTGCTTTGTGAAAATGCTCAGAGAAAAAATGAATAATCCAAGCACAGTAGCTTGCTTGCTTTTTTTCCAAGAAAGTTCTGACGTTGAGAACACTGGTAGGAACCCAGCTTACCTCTTGGTGCCGGTTGCCTTCCCTGATGTACACGCTGGCTAAGTTTGTCACAATAAACGCCCACAGTTCTTGATGTGTAGTGAGCTGAAACAAAGACGATACCAACAGCACAGTCAGACACTTCAGCATCTAACCCGGGATTTGCTCACCTCATAGAAATCACAGACTGGGTGTCTGGCATTCTTCTGTTAATAAATCCTCCTGACCTGAACTGTGATCAGCGTAGAAAAAACTGAACTAATAACCAGAGACGATCTCCAGATTTCCCTTCCAACCTCAGCTGATTTGCGACCCACACAACAAGCACAACAAGCCCATTTCCATGCTGAACAGCCACAGTAAATAGTTTGGGAAGAAAAAAAATCTTACCCTCAGTGCTGTAGTAAATTGTGCTTCTGCGTTGTCCATGCAATTAACAGAAATGCAGTAGAGCCCCTGGAGAAGACACGATATTTCTAAGGTAACATAATTTAATTATAGAAAACCAAGAACGCACAGAAAGGCATGCACAAAACCGCAGAAATCTCTGGATGTTAGCAGGAAAAAAGGGAAGCAGCAAGTCTTAGTTTTGCTTGGCTCTGGGAAAAACAATTTCTACACAAAGCCCTTCCAAACAGTACGCTCCTGTAAAAACCGCCCCATTTATCTAAAACCCCTCCTAATTTCTTATAAAACTCAAACAGCAACGCTATACAAGTGCTTTCCCTTACGCAGTTCCCACAAGATGCTCCAACCCCGTGTTCACCTTGCACACTAACCATCACACCACACCACTCATTTTAAAAAGGGATTTAAGCCTTTGACAGCCTTGAATTAACACCGGGCGCGAGTCCCCACAGCAGGACGGGCGATCGATAGCGCAGAGCCCGTCGCCCAGCAGGAAATCCCGCTGCCTGCCTCGCCATTAGTTCCTGGGGAGGAGGGTTGGGAGGAGCCTTGGGTTCACTCTCCCAAAGAGTCAAAAGTTTACCGCTAATCGCAGACACTTACTAACAGAGTGTGCAGCTGGGCAGCGTGATTGGAAAACAGTCTGGGAGACTGCTGGCAGAGCTGACAGACTTGGGAAATCTGTTAGGAAAAAAATAAAAATATTTTAAAATACTTTTTCTCCATTTCATTTTATGCTCTAAATCCATCTACTTGCATCACGCGTGTCATTCCGAACGTTTCAGTGATGGGTTCCAGAATCCCAGGTCCTGCTGTCAGGTAGAAGCGGAGGCCGGGCTCGCCTCACGCCGCGGTACCTACGCACGCTGCTCCACACACACCTCCCACGCAGCCGCGCGCTCAGACCGGTTCTGAATTATTTGCTTTGCAGCAGCTCCACCATATGGTGGCACCACCTGCAAACCAAGCCACGGATCTCTTCCGACACACTCAGAATTGGGAGCTGGCACGCAACGGAAAAACTGGGACCAAAATCTTCCACAGGGCATGTGCCTGTGACGAGTTTTATGAGCCAGAACCGATGACGATTCTTTTAGCAGGCTAACGTTCCCCCCACCCCCCGGGAGAAGGCGGGCAGCAGAGGCTGGGATGTACAGCGGCGTGTCCTATAAATACGGGGTGGATGGACAGGAATTAAAAATGACAGAGGGGAAAGAAAGCACAGCTCTTTCTTGCGTTAGAACACCATTGCCCTCCTCCTTCCCCCCAAATAAAGAGGAGGAAAGGATGAAGGGCCGGGAACCTTAAAAACTGAGAAATACTTGGGACACGACAGGAATGCTCAGAGTTAGGAGCCACTCTCTGTCATGAATCTGAGAGAAAGGGAAAAGACACCAGAGTCTGACTGCGAAGGATGATCAGGAACACGTCAGTTGTAGCCACTGATTAACTACTGTTGACTCCAAGAGTGTTCTTAAATAAAATATCTAAGAAGCAGCGAATTCCACAGCTTCAGAGTTGTGGTATCCTGAGGACGGTCAGGCCTGACTATAGCTGTCAGCAGGGCTGGAATCCCCATCTCAGCCCAGTTATCCTCCTCAAAACTGACACGGCCGTACTCTAAAAGTTACGAGGAAACCCCACGTTTACCTCCTGCAACGCTGTGGCTTTGTGTCCTGTGACAAGCCGACACATGATAATGTGTTCCAACAAAATAACTTGGAAAGATGACAGGATAGGGCTGCAGTCCAGCACTGAGGAGGGAAAAGCAATTCGGTAAGTGAAGTGAAGGCAACGCGAACATCCCGACCACGCAGCCTCCCCGCACCAAGCCCACTGCCGCAGCTGCAGGTGGTTCAGCAAGACTTCAACACAAAGATCCCTCTGTGGAAATGTCTTGGGCTGGAGCTCCTGGTGTCAGAAGGGGCAGAGTATTGCCCGGCTCCTTTTCCATGCTACGGGAAGGATGGCACAGGTTTAAAAAGAAAAAAAAAAACCACAGGAAAAAAACCCAAACCCCACCAAAACGATGCCTGAACTGTCAGGAGCCGGAGTCTGAGCACCAGTTAAAAAAAAACCCAAAAAAAACAACACAACACACCTTGGGAACACTGCTCATTTTAGAGAATCAACAGCTTGGCTAGCCAAACACACGGCCAGTCAGAAAGGCAGCATGACACCGTAGGTCTTTACAGTCCCATTGACTGGGTTAGAATAAAAACCACCAAAACTTGCTTTCTGTGTTCAGAGTAACCATCCAGCTTTAAAACAAAGTTCCTAGATGCAGCCTGCTGTCCCAGTGAGCTAAGTAAGGTTGTTGCCGTTTTATTTGGTTATTTTAATTAGCAACAAGTAATGGAATCTTGCAGCATCAGCTACACGATAACCCTTATCCTTACTTTTTAGCTTCTCTAGCTGCATGAGTGCTTTGTCTGTGTACTTCTGAGCCTTCTCGAGGTACCCCGCTTGCATGGAATGCATCACCGTCACCTGCCGGAAAACACAGGAAAGGTCACAAAAAATCACCTTTGCAAAGAGGAAAGGTCTTCACACAACTCCTCAGCCACCAGCTTTGTAAACTACATTTTGACAACATTGCAGAATATAATCATATTCGAGAGGTGGGGCAACTCGTTTCAGGAATTTCAAATCAAGATTGTCACCCTGTTGGTAAAAAATAAGCCAACATAGCTCTGCTCCGCATGAGTTAATTTATTCTATTTGGTTTGGATATTAATGAAGCTACATTCCAGTTTCCAGGCTTCTTGCACAGTCTCTTCAAACACTGACATCACGGAAAGCAGGAGTCTCACAGATGCTGTGGCAGAATTAAACTGCCAGTGCAACGCAAAGCAGCATATGGTCTGCAGAATCTACCGCTGCTGCCTCCAAGCGATTTTTAACCAATTCCTCATTAATTAGCAATATACGTTAAGGAAAAACGAGCTTCTCACCAAGTAAACAAGCACACACATGTGTTCCTTGGGCAGCCAGTGGAAGAGATCAGCGGGGTTGCTGGGCAGAATTTCATCGTCGTGCAGCGTGGAGATGGTCTGGATGCACTGCTGAAGCTGTTTCAGGCAGGGCTTCACACTTTTCACCTGCGAAAGACGATTCGCATCAGCCATAGCTGCTGCAGACCAGATGCTCGAAGATTTACTTAGTTGGGAAAACATTCCAGGCAATAAATGATCTCCACATTCAGGAAATTAGTTGATGCATAAATCACAACACTAGCACGACCCAACAGCGAGTGCTTTAGGTCTGTTCCAGGATTAACACCAACCAGCCCTTCATATGACCGACAGACACTCAAAACGTTTTCCAGAATTACACACAAACGCTGTTATCTCCACCATGGAAGCACGAGCAGCCACCACAGTTATGGGCACATCACAAGAAACCTTTCCTTGGGGGAGAGGAAATGGATGAAATTTCTTCAGTTCTCATTTGTGATTAAAATCTATAGAAATTACGTTTCATTAACAAGAAGCACAACATAGCAAAAAAAAAAGAAAAAAATCCCCCCAAACCACCTCACTGCGATAATCATCTACTTTGGAGGCAGTTCTCTTTTTCCCCAGTTCTCACACGGGAAATAAAAGCGGCACAACTCGCGCGTACCTGCCCAGCATCCAGGTAATGCGTGACCTGCAGCACTAAGAAGAACACGCGTAACGACTCTTTCTGGATGGGGTTTCCTTGCCAGTTTTCAACGATCTGTCCGCAGAGGGTGAGGAGAGGGTGCACCTCCTGCAGCTTGCGTTCCATCAGAAGGAGCTACAGTTTTAAATAAAAATTCATTCTTTTTTTGCTAAACAGTTAAAACACTCAGAGAACCACAGCGGAACCCCAAGTACGTTAATCTATTATTTAAAACAAAAACAGACTCAAAGAAATCCTACTGCAAGAGCACAGCCTTCTCACACGGCTTTTCATCCCTAATTACAAGGGCTCTGGTGACAATCGGCAGTTCTCCTTTTTCCTTTCATAAAATTGTTTGTCCTAATTAACAAAACAGGAAAAAAAGCCAAGCCTTTTCACAAGAATTTCCCAAGAATCCTGCAGAATTAAGGCTTATCCCAGGAATATTTTCATACTGTGCTTGCTCACCTGAACGTAACAGAACATATCAAGCACGGGTGAGCACGCAAGATGCCTCAAAACTAACAACCTGTGTTCTGGCAGGTTACATTCTACTGCTCTGTAACTTGCATTATAGTAGTTAAACTAGAAGATAGTTTATTTTAAAAGTACATCCAACTTACCATCCCCTTGCTCAGCAGAAACAGTGCTCTGAAATGAAACAACATGGTGTCATGCTCAAGAACAAAGTTACCCAAACCACATCTGTGTACATGAAACTTGAGAAAAAAAACCAGATCTTCTCTTCTCCCCCTCAAAGACAACAGACAAAGCAGTATCTGGGAACCTGCCCCAGAAAGCACATTTAGAAGCTAGATGGAACAGTCCAGTGGTAGCCCCAGGAATCAAACCCCCAGCCCCTGAGGTTTGTATCCAAGCTTTGGACAGTTCTGGTTACAACAGCTTCTAAGGCTGAAAGAGGCCAGGGGGAAACTGGGCAACAGAGCCAACAAACAAAATGAATTTTGAGAAGAGACTCTCCAGCATCTTGGTGGCCATTATCGGTTTTAACAGAAAAAGGAAAGAGCTGGAGAAACTCTCAGATCTAAGAGAACACTCAGAAATACTGTTTTTTTTAAAAAAACCCACACAGCAACAATATCTCTAAATAAAACCAGAATATCTCTAAATAAAACACAGAAGAAACCAAAATTTTTTCTGTGGGAAGGGAAAAAGGTCGAGGGAACTCACCTGGTGTACTCTGATCCTACCACCCGAGCGTATTCTGCTCCTACTCCGAGAAGGTCACATGCAGATACTAAGTCTTTTTCAAGTGTATGTAGTTGCTGAAATAAAAAAGTCATAAGAGATCAGCATTTTCTTTGTGAACAATGAGACATTTTTTAAAACATAATTGCTCCTATGCTTTACACATGGCAAGTGTCAAACTGGTACTTGTTAAATGGATCATCTGATGTTAGACTTGTTTTCTTGGAACACCTGGCATTCTCCAAAAAAAAAAAAGTCTGCAACATTTCAAAGGAAAAGTGTCAGCCCAGTTTCACACCACGCAAAGTTGTTATAATTCATTAAAATCAGGTGCAGATCAGATCCCAACAGCTCCAGTATCACCGTGGACCGTTACACTGGAGTAACTGGAAAAACAGAGTGTCTTTTCCAGCCAGAAGAGCAGAGGAAGTCCCCAAGGTACGCTCCAGGTGACAGGGAGAGGATGAGCACCTCTCCTGCCTGCCAGCTCCTGTACCTGCGCCGCACCCGGGCAGAGAGCCGCAGAGGAACAGGCACCAGGGCAATGAGACACACGGGCCGCTGCGGTCCAGCAAAAGCCAGAAAGGAAACAACACACGGAAGAGGAATCAGCAAAGAATGTCAGGCTTCGAGGAAGGATCCTGGTCAGAGGGAGGCACTGAGAAAAACACTTAAGCTGCTTCTGAGTACTCAGGCATTAACTCATCGCAAAGCAAACATTTGTCCTTTAATCGACAGGAGAGAGCAGCTCCCCACAGCCCACTGCTCCTCACTGCACAGAGGATCGGGCAATTCCTTCCCAACAAAGCTGCTCTGCTTGTTTAAGCTCATCAGGAAAGGGGAAAAAGCCAAGTGCAGGTGACTATTAAGACAGTCTTCAAAGATAAAACTGCTTCCCAACCAGCTCTCTGCCGCAGAGCACCTCTAAAGAGCAATTAACTCCCTCAACCCTCGCGTTAAACACCTTGGAGCTCTTCAGAAGCTGAGAACAGGCACAACCTGGAAAACATTTCAGAGCAGTTACACAGCTGAAGTAAGGACGGCAACGAATGTTTTAACCACTTCAGCTTCCAACATGTGCCAGTTTATTCCTAGAAGTGAAGACGGTCTGACCCGCGCAGCTGAAGCCACACTTAAGAGCACATTACGGAACAGGAAGGGTAACATTGCTCCGAGGCCTCCACACCAGCTGCTCTTCCCATCCCAGTCCTGCTCCGTGTGCTAATTAGGTTGAAAATAATCAAACGAAGCCTTCAGGTTGGCAAGCTCCAATTCCAGCAGGCTTTAGGCGAACATTTGCCCTTGCTGCCAGCCATGAGGCGCATTTTATTTCGCTCTGTCTCTGAAGCTGTGTGTAACCAGAGCCCACAGAATGATCCTTGCTGCCTTCTTCCCTAAAAAGCGAGCCTTGAACCCAATCCACATCGTTCCTTCACAGCAGGAATTTTTCTTCTTTTGCCTCTCCGTTAGCAGCAGTGACTGGGGAGGGGGAGAAGGCATCCAGCCTCTTTTTAAGAGGAATACAGATCTTTTCTAGCCCTTTTTTTTTCCAATCACAGCGCTACAGCGGAACATGGTTATCAATATAAATCACTTACTGCAAGTTGAAAAAGCAATCTACAGTGCCAGTAGGGAGTCTGCTGGGAAATCTGGATGGCTTTGCGTAACAGAGGTTTTGCTGTATCCACCGAATTCTGAAACAGAAACACACACCCTAAGTCAGCACCAAAACAGGCTCCTGGGAACTTCATCACTAACAACAGCAACTTAAACCCGTCGTGTTCAGTGCTGATCCCCCATTAAGGTCTCACAGGTCTGGAGTCTTAAAATATGAAAAGCAACAAAACCAAGTGTTTAACACCCAGGCCCACAGATCTACACTCGACTCAAAGTCTCTTCAAAAATACT
The DNA here is from genome assembly GCA_011057875.1 of Pterocles orientalis. Classification (NCBI taxonomy): domain Eukaryota; kingdom Metazoa; phylum Chordata; class Aves; order Pterocliformes; family Pteroclidae; genus Pterocles; species Pterocles orientalis. The sequence goes on from WKFP01013722.1 coordinate 105,459, forward strand.
ACCTATTAAACTCCTCTGGCCACTACTCTAATACGCACTTTTGTCCTGCATGTGAGAGAAAAGGCAAACGTTTGCTTTAGTGAAAGACTAGCTAAAGCTTTTCTGGAGAAAAAGAATAAAAATAGCCTAGGAACACAACAAAAGCCTGAGGAAAACTATCTACTTCCCTCCCTCCTCCCAAATTAGTCTGTCTTTGTCTGAATGAGGGCTAAAGAAATACTTTGGCCAAGTAAACTTCCTTTGCTGCGGACGACCTGCATCGCAGTTCCAGCAGCAACTTCCACAAAAAGGCGAAAGCCTTTCAGCTGTATACTTCAGTACTCTACATTTACATTGCAGCTGGACTCTAAAAATTTCATAAATCCTGTTGTTAGCAGCAATCTACTCCAAGATTCAAGCCACTTCAATCAAACGCCACCCTGCAGCCCCAGCACAGCAGCATTTCCGACGCAGACACAGTGTGCACTCACCTCCTGACAATACAGTTCGGACAGAAGGCTGGCTGCCTCAAACTTGACATCTTCAAACTGAGGAATCTACAGCATCGCAGTTAAGTGAACATGAAACACAGCGTGGAACACAGCAACACTCCAATATCCCAAAAAACCCCTTTAGAGAACATACACGTGAGGAAAGCAGCCCACAGCCGCCGAAGCAGATTACAAACACCAGCTAAACCCCCATCCCCAGGGCCAGGCTCTCTCTGGGGAGCTGTCTGGGGACCAGCACCCTCGCTGCGGGACCAGGGCAGCCGGGCAGCGTCGCTCCACACCGGGCCGGCCAGGCAAAGGATACCTGCTGCGAGATCAACCACTGCAAGAGAACACAGGGGGTTAGTCCGCACCCCCACAGCCCGGCCCCGCTGCCCCACCGCCCAGCCCAACCCCCCCCAAGGGCTCACCGCCTTCTCCAGGTGCCCGCGGGCCTGGTCGCCGTTGCGGGTGTGGTGGTAGAGGACGGAGCCGAGCTGGAGGTGGGTGCGGGCCTCCATGCGGGCCGGGGGCTTGCGGGGCAGCACGGCCTGCAGGCAGTGCACACACAGCCGCACCTTGGGCGGGCTGGACGTGCGGAAGTGCTCGGCCAGGCCCAGCAGCGCCAGGTACCACGACTCCCCCCCGGCCGCGCCGCCGCCCGACCCCGACCCCGGTGCGGGCCCAGCACCGCCGCCGCCACCTCCTCCTCCACCCGCTCCCCCACCGCCTCCTCCAGCCGCCTCCCCGGAACCCGCCGCACCGCCCGCAGCCGGCTGCGGCTGCTGCTGAGGCGGCGGTTGCTGCTGAGGGGCCGCGCCGGCCGCCGAGCCCGACGCGCCCGCCGCCACCGCCGCCATCTCAGGGCCGCCGCGACAACACGGGCGGGAGGGGAGGGGCGGGGGCGAGGAGCGGCGCGCGGGGGACGACGGGAGATGGAGTCCGCCCCGCCACAGCCACCCGCGCGGGATGCTGGGAGGAGGCTGCGCGCCCCTGAGGCGCTGATGGGAAATGGCGGCGCGCGCGCGGAGCCTCATGGGAGTTGTAGTCCAACCGCGCGCCGCCGCCGGGATGTGCCGGGGGGGGCTGGGGAAGGAGCGTGGCGGCGGCATCCCTCCCGCAGAGAGTCGGTTCAACCCCCCGAGCGGCTTCGCTGCGGCGGGAGCTGCGGGGAAGTGCGGGGATGCTCCCGCCGGACTACATTTCCCAGAGGCCTTTGCGGCAGAGTCCGGCTGGCGCCCGCCGCCCCGCCCGCCGCGGTGCATTGTGGGACGGGAGCTCCAAAATGGACAACCCCAGGGATGCGCCAGGTACGGCCGGTCCCGCTGGGCCCCCAGCCCCTGCCCCGCCGCCCCCTGGCCCAGCGACACCCCTCCCCAGCCCGCCCCGGGTCCTGCGGCTTGGCAACCGCCTGTGGGACCGGGACTGGCGGCGGCGCACCGGGCTCCGTGGCCTCCCCGCCGCTGTGGGGGCAGCGACCGGCCCTGGAGACACCGGCGGGAGGCGGGGGTGTGAGGGGTGGGTGCCTGGGGTAGGGCTGTGGTGTCATCCCCCCGGTGGTGCGGTGGCTCTGGGAGGCCCCGAAAGCCGCAGCGTTGATTTTTCTTCCTCCTTTTCCCGTAGGAAAAGCCAGCCGGTGGTTCGGGGTGGCCCAGTCTAAATCGGCCAAAACCAACGTGAACATCCTTCACCAAGAGGAGCTGATAGCGCAGAAAAAGAGAGAAATTGAGGCCAGGCTGGAGCAGCAAGCGAAGCAGAATTCCCTGAGCATACAGCAGCTGCCTCTGCTAGGAGAGTACGTGGGCATCGTGGTGCTTTGGGATGGCAGCTCCGCTGACGGAAACGGGGCGCGTTGGTCGCGTGAAGCTGAGGAGAGGAGGTTTCCAAAGCTCTTGCCCTTGGAGGCAAATGCTGAGAAAGTTGAAATTAATATTTGAGTGAAGGTTGGAACAGGATATTTGCACTTGGTCTAGCCAGATTTTTCAGATACTTGTGAGGATGGATGCGTACTAATGCCAAACATATTTAACAGGGTGTTATAACAGGGTATTTAATTCCTTCTGTTTCCTGTTTGTTGTTTTTCTTATAACCTGTGACTCCTCAGAGATAGCACCGTTTTCCAGTTGAAGCAGCGTAGTGTAACAGAGCGAGTAGAAACCCTGTTGCAACGTGGTTGTAAAGAAGGCAGGTGGAGAGCGCGAGGTGAATGCTGTAAACAGCAACCTGAGTGGTTCTTGTGCTTTTAAAAAACGAGGTGCGCTGTCAAAGTGCGATGAGAGAAATTAGTCGTTAGCTTTTGTCTTGTTTTCTGCTCAAAATAAATGCATGTGAAGGGGGTGGGGAGGATGATGAGGACCATCACCTGCTTTTCTTTTTCTGTTCAGAGATGACGGTACTGACAATGAAGCCTGTGTTTCCAACAAGTTTGTTAACGATGGCAGTTTCCTCCAGCAGTTTCTCAAGCTGCAGAAGGAAAAGTCAAATGCTGGTAGGTCGACTTCTGAGCAACAGGAGGCCCTCCTCCTCCTGGTGATACCAGCTTCGCGTGAGCTGCCTCCGTGTACGTTCCCTTTAGAAACCCTGCTATGAGCTGTTACCAGTAGGAGTAAGTTCTAAAGCAGTGATGACCCTTTGAAACTCAGATTGAAATCTTTCTTTGAGATGTGATAAGGAAGTTTGCCCTCTTCCCCTCTGTAGCACTGTAGAGACAAGCATCTCTCTTCTAGCTTAATTCTCTCTCAAAAATCATCACAGCTTTCGTTGAGTTACGGAGCTTTTCCCAGGCAGTGTCTTTAACTTACTCTGAAAAGAACAGCCTGTTGCAGCTGGATAACTGCCCGAGTTGTTTTTTGTAACCTTTGAAACAGTAAGGATGCACAGGAGTTATTTTCCCCCTCATTCTTTTCTAAGAAACTCCCCCAAGTTCTACTAATAACTCGACAAACACTCCTGCGTCAAATGTTGGGAAGAAACCGGTGCTGTTCGGGAGGCGCCCCGGTCAGGTCCTGAGCAGCATGCTGCACCAAGCGAAGAACTACTCCCATTCCAAACAGACCCCAGTCGTTAACCGCCTCAGTGTGTTTCAGTCGCCAGATGAAGATGAGGAAGAAGATTATGAGCAGTGGTTGGAAATTAAAGGTAAATGACACATTGTGCTACGTTGTTTGGTTTGGGGTGCTGGTTCGCTTACCCTGCTGATAAGGAGGATCCTCTCCCTGGTAGAGGGTTGGGTTTTGTTCCTTGTGCTGTGATTTGATATTTTTAGCGCAGCTCCTGTGCGTAGACTTGTGTGGTGTGAAGTATAAATGACACCAGTTAATGCTGGTGGACTCCGCCAAAGCCAGCTTCAGCAGAAGAGCTGGGGGTTGGATGCTGCTGGATATTACTGACCCAGCCTGACCTCCGTGTGGAGGTGGGTCACCTGCCGTATTTACACCGGGGCTGGTTTGCGTCTGGAAGGTTTATTTTCTCCGAGTTATCAGGGCAAGTGCTGACCAGTCTTTTTGGACAGCCAACATCTGCTATGGCTAGTGCTGAGTTCTCTGGAACATATATAGGTATAACGCTTGTATTTAAAATGGAATTTTAGTATTTTTAAAATGATAGAAAATGAAAAGTCATTTGGTGTGGCTGTGTAGGGGGAAAGGTTGTATGTGTTAATAAGTAAGATTACATGGACCTATCACCAGGTAAAATCAAAGTTTCAATAGAAAATCTCACCTCTACCTCCTGACTGCTTGAAGTAGGATAGAAAACGGATGAAGAACATTGCAGCACTTAAATAGCCAAGTTTCTCAGGATAACCTAGGCGAGGAAGCCAGAAGGCAGATTTGCTTAATAATCTGAATTTCATGCGTGCGTATTAATCGTATAAAATTAGATTTGAGTTGCTAAATAAGTCACACTAAGCTTTGTGTCATAATTTATTTCATTATGTGTTTATAAAGCCATGTCTAGCTCTTTCTGGTGGGATTTATAAAAGCATCATCTTAGCAAGCCTGAACTTCGGTGTGAAATGCGCTACAGGAATGGGAGAAACAGCCGCTGGCTGCAGAGGGCAAAGACACAATCTGGACCCTTAATTTAAGGATCATGGGTTCAAATCTCATCTAGATCGGGGTGGACAGCTCTGCTCCTGTGTGCTCCTTGTTCAGCACCGTACCCAAAATGCTGTCCAGACAAATGCCTGGGTTTCGTTCCCGTGGAATGTGTCCTGCATCAGCTCTGTAACCGCTGTCGGTGGGTTCCTTTCTTGGCGCAGAAGCCCCGGTACAGTTTCCTGGAGACTGAGCTCTCCTCTTATCTCTGGTGGGATTCCCTCCAAGCGAGGGTTGAGACATGGGCATGTGCCAGGAGGAAGAACTGTGTGCTCCGGCTGCACAGTCTGTCTCTGCAGTCTGGGTACAGAGCGGTGTCTGGGGAACTGGAATCTGTAGTGAGTAATGTGGTTGTTAAAACCAGATTCCTCTTCCTCCCCACTGTGTTTTGTATGGAGTAGAATTGTCAGAAGCAAATTATGTTGCAATTGAAGTTGCACCCTAACCTGTAGTGATCCAAATCTTGGGCTTTTCCTTGTAGGAAAAATCTAGACAAAACATTAACTTCCTACGAGGGGAGTGCAGAGGCTGACAGTAACCTAGGGATTGTAATTTGTGCAGCTGTGATCCGCCATTTCATCCTTTTTCTTCCCATTCCCGTTCTACTTTTGTCTGCCACCGTGGTTCTTAGAAGTAATGTACCTGTTGCCTGTTTGGTGTGTGAGTTGAACCCCAGTACTGACAGCCTGCTTAAAGTTTTACCCCCAGAGGATGCACAGACCCGCGAAGTGGTGGAAAAGCTGGCTGGGTTCGTGGCGGAAGGGGGACCAGAGTTAGAGAAGCTCGCTATGGAAGGCTACAAGGATAACCCAGCTTTTGCGTAAGTGTGATCCTAACTCTTGTCTTCCAAAGCAGAACTTTAATTACCGTTGGGTGGGTTTGGGCTTTGTTGCAAGGAGTCATTTTATAGCTGGGGAAACCGAGGCAGAAAGTGATGCTGTGATGGTGCTGAGGAGGCAGAACAGCTGGGGCTGGGAATACAGCCTGGGAGGGCTGGCTGCCTGGACAGCACCCAGCGCGTGGGGATACTGGACTGGATCTCGGGACTGGTTCTGTCTCCTCTGCCGCTGATACGCTGCGTGGCTGCGGACGGAGGATTCCCTCCTACATCAGAAGAGACTGATTTCCCTTCAAGTGGCGCAAAAAATGTGGATGCAAGTCCTTAGATTAAAGCTGTGTGTATTTATACATGCTGCAGAGCTTGTAATCCACCTTTTATTCTGGGTAATTTAACTTTTTTTGGGTTTTTTTGGCTCGATCTGTTTCTATCCCAAAGTACCAGTGTTTGTGTATAGCTGTTGCTGATGCTTTTTTTTTTTTTCCTTTTTTCCTCCATCTCCACCCCAGGTTTTTGCATGATAAGAACAGCAGAGAATTCCTTTACTACAGAAAGAAAGTGGCAGAGATAAGAAAAGAGAATCAAAGTTCTCAGGCATCCTCTTCTCAGAAAGGTAATTAAGACTAGGACCCGGGGAGTATGAATTGCGTACGTTATATTTGACTGCTTCACTCTCTCTGACGGCTTGCTAGATGTGTTCTGGAAACAGTTAGAGAAGCTGTTTGGCTGTCAGTCTGTCTGTACATGAAATTTCACAATGGAGGGAGATGGTGACCAAACATCACCGTGATGGCGTGAAGCTCTCGTGCCAAAACGGTTGTTCCCCCGCCCCCAGCCTGCTGTACCCTGCTCTGTGTAAAGAGCTCTTGAAAGAGATTTTCCTTGTGTTTCTCCAGAATCCTTAGCAAATTGAACTAAAATGATTCTCTGGGCGTGTTGTGGAAAGTGTTTCAGCCCTGAAAATGCATTTAGGAAAAGTGCTTTTTTTTTTCAGATGTGCCTATTTGATTTATTATTAATGACAGTGATTTGTTTGAAGGTAATCTCCATTTCTGCTGCCTTTCCCCTAACTGAAGCTTTCATTTTCTGCTTGGGACATAAATCCTTGCAAACAGGGGACTGTGTTTTCAGGTGGGAAAACAGCAGAAGTGGGTGATCTGCCAACAGCCGGCTGGTGTGGGCGGCAGAGCCTGGTTAACCGTGTTAAGAGACAGGAATTATTTAGTGGGTGAAGTGTGGTCTGAGGGCCGGGCGTTTAGCACTTCTAGTCCAGCCTCCGTTTCAGGCTTGCCGTGTGGCGAATCACTCAGCCTCCGCGCCAGCTTCCTTTTCTGCAGAAAGGAGCATTCACGCAGTTTAGCTGCCACGCTGCGGAGTTAACCGCTCAAACTGCTCACGGTTTAATTGGCTGTAGGCTGAAAGAGCTTGTTACCCACTAACTGGTGCCCCAGTTTGGAAGCTGAGCGGTGTTGTCCACGCTTCACAGGTGTGGAATAGTGAAGCAAGGAAAGGTTGTGACTTGTCCCTGGCTCACAATCGTGTCTTCTGGTCCCGTGCCAGCAGGCTGGGGTGCTGGGCAGGTAGCAATTGTCGTATGAGGATGTCGTGGCTGAATAACCTGTGTGCCTGGCTCCTTATAAACATCAAATACGCTTGAAATATGAAGATCAGAGCCCTCTCCGTGCCTTCGGATGGAGGCTGCAGCAGCCACCTCTTCCAGGTGAGGGTTGGCACTGTTGCCTGGAGAATTTCCTCCGTCCTGCAGCCCGTCCCTAAACCAGCCCGGAGGGGTGCAGTGGCAGTGGGTACCAGTGGCATTACGGTGTGTTATTAGTTTGCCACTTTTTCTAAGGCCTTCCCGTTGCTCCTGGGACATCAGTGGCAGAGTCTTTAGTGATAATTGTGAGTGCTGGGGTACAATCCTATGGAAAAGTGCCTGACAAAAGGAAAGAAACAGAATTCCTCCGCAGTAGAGAGAACCAGGTGTCCAGGACAAAAGCTGGTTTGTCTGTTAATCTGCTCTCATCTAGCTCCTGGCACGGGGGAAGCTGGTGTGTGAATGGCCGCTGCTCTGGTTACAAAGCTGTTGTGCAGCCTTACGTGATATTGTGTGTTTGTGCTATAAACTCTGACTGTTTATGTGTAATATTTCTAAAATTTAAACTCGACCTTTTGCCCTTATTCTGCTCTTGGGGTTCTTAGAACAGATAGGCTTTGACTGTTGCTTGTGTGAGTTGGGCCCAGTACTGACAGCCTGCTTAAAGTTTCACCCCCAGACGACGAAGAGACAAAGAACTGTGCTGAGAAACTGGCCAGGTTCGTGGCAGACGGGGGTCCCGAGGCGGAAGCTATTGCCTTGCAGAACAACCGAGAGAACCACGCTTTCAGGTAAGGGCAGAAACCTGCTCCCGGGTGTCATGGGCGGTCTCAGGTGGGCTGGCTGGTTTGTTTGAAGGAGAAATAATAGACAAGCTGGTGATAAGTCTGAAGTTACAAGGGCAGTGCACTTATAGCAATGACACTTTTACATTCTCAAGCTTCACAGTTTAAAGCAAGGCATAGAGAGAAAGGAATCCATTTCCTTCCTCCAGAATTAATTTACGACTTACCCCTCCTCACTGCTTTCTGTTGCAGGGTACTAGCGTAATTCTAACCTTTATACTTCTCCCTGTAGCTGTGTTTTGGTGTGGGCCCCCATCCAACACTTCTGCTGCTGCTGTCCCATTAATTTCCTGGGTTGCTCTTCATACAGCATCTTCACTAACGTGCAGATAGCGGTCCTTCACCCTTAGGTCCCCTTTGCAATGTCTTTTTCAGCCTTTTGGATGTGAGTTGTTCTCTTCAGTGCTCGCTGACAGCTGTTTAATGCCTCCCTTTGGTCTCATCCGTGTTATATTTTTCCGCTCTCACAAACAATGTGGTGTGTTCTCTGGCAGTGAAGTGGGTCTCGGCAAGCCTTGTTTTGTTGCTGGTATTTTGGCATTTTATTGGCTGCTTCTGGCCCTCTGGGGCAATCCCCTTGTGTTGTGAATTACCTTAGACAGATGTGCTAGTGTCTGAGCTGCTTCGTTATTTACTTTAAGACACCTCTGTGATCCCCCTGAGCGTGGTCACTGTCTCCTCTGGAGGGATTTCACCAGGTTTGCCGTAGGGAGGGTCCCATCCTGCCCTCTGCTAGGTCCTGAGGCGATCCCTGATGCTGTCACTCAGATGGAGGGATGCAAGACCACTTCTAGTGAATTTTAAGATATCAGAGAGCTGTTTGTGTTTGCCTGGGCATGTTGTGCAGCGATAGATGGAACAGGCCCGTCATCTCTTACCTTTTCTTGTGGCACTGTCCCGAGCAGAGGTTATATCAAGTACTAAACTGGTACTTTAAACAGGGCAGATCGTAGAGGAGTTAGGAATAGACAAGTTTTCTGGATGAAGCATTTCAGCTGGAATAAGCCCAAAAAGCTAACGTGTTTGTAACAGACATGACTGTATTTAATTTTTTTGCATAGCTGCTAGGTTGAGGATTGTTCATCTTCTTCCCACAGAGACTAGGGAGTTTCATTTTTATCCAAAAGGTCAGAGATGCTTATTTCTGGAAGGGGTAGCAAATAAAGCGATGGTTTTGTGTGTGTGAGGGAACAGAAGGGGGAGTCATGGTGTAATTAAGCAGGCTGGTGATGCCAAGGCTGGGAGCAGTTTCCTTAGGCAGCGGTTTGGCATTCCTGTTGGTAAGACCTGAATGTTTGTTTTCTTCTATGCACTGAAACCCCACATGCTGTGGAGCCCTTGCAATTTTTCCAAATGTATTCTGGGAGGTAGGTGAATTCTGGGGGAGGACCTTGCGTTTCCACAAATGTAACGTGATCCTTCTTAGTCCTGTGTGTTTATCTGGAACCAAAAATAGCTGTGGTTTGCTCATGAATGGGAAATAACTCTTCCTGATCCCAAAGGCTTGCAGCCCACCTTCCGAAAGCACGCGGAGCCCTGCATTGCGTTCGCGCACACACAGGATGGAGCTGGAGAGCAAGGACGTGGGTGGGAATGCTGCTTGTGCAAGAGCATCACGGGGAAGAGCAGCGCTGACCGAACCGTGCTGTATCCAACCCCTGCGTATGACTCTTACATTTAAACTTTTTTTTTTTCCTTCTGTATAGGTTTTTATATGAGCCAAACAGCAAAGGCTACAAGTATTACCGGCAGAAACTGGAGGAGTTCCGTAAGGCCAAAACCAGCGCTGCGTGTGCCCCCGTGCCTGTAGAGTCCAGCCTGAAAAGGAAGACCAGTCCCGAGGCATCACCACCACCTCTGAGCTCATCGTCTGTGCCCTTGCCCTCGCCTTTACCTGTGCCCCTGCCTGTTCCCTCCCCGGTGCCCTTGCCAGTTCCCTCCCCTTTGCCCGTTCCCTCGCCTTTGTCCTCACCCTTGCCCGTTCCCTCGCCCTTGCCCTCACCTTCACCATCATCCTCTACGACTCTGCCTGATCAGACAGCTGCAACTGCTGCTGCAACAACAGCTACTGCCCCAGGCACTACTAAAAAGAAGCGGAAGAGCAGGTGGGGACCGGAGGAGGACAAGGTTGAACTGCCTCTCCCACAGCTTATCCAGCAGCTGGATTCTCCCTCCCCTCTTTCAGGTTAGTGGGTCTCTGTATTGGGGTGAATAGCTGGTTTTCCTGTGGGGTGCACGCTGCCTTAGCCCAGCTGGCTTTGCAAACGGAAAACCCAGCGAGTCTATCTCTGGTTGTAATCTCCTTGGTTGCCAGCCCCCTATCTTTCGGCTAGGTCTAGCAGCTAACTCTCCCCTGTGTGGAAACCCAGATAAACCACTTTATCTCGCAGACACCAGGGATTGGATCTTATCGTTCCCCAGCTATCTCTAAAACCCCGCTGTGCTATGGCTCATTACAGCCTCAGCCTCTCCACTCTTTAGGGCTATTTCACTTCAGGAGGAGAGCTTGTCAGAAAACAAATATCAAAGGCTGAACTGTGCTTATTCCCCATGGTAGGATAAAATCCCTGGACAGCACTTCCATCTCGCTCTTAACAGATCAGAAGGCTCAGTGGGAATAGCTGTTCCCCAAGTGCTGGTGGACGCGAGGATAACGTCCAGTTTCCACCCATTGCAGTTCATTTGGTGACAGATGGGGCTCACAGTCCTCACCCAGCGTTGGGGCTCGTGCTCCTGTGACCTCACCTGCCGGGTTCACCCAGGGCGTGCGGCTCTCTGAGTTTCGGAAGGTAATTCTTCCACTCGAGGCACTTCCAGTGCGCTCTCGGAGGCTGAGTTCCAGCTGGGCATGTGCAGAGAGGGAATTAGGCAGCAGGTAGAGGTGCGTGGAAAAAATTGAGGCACTCCAGGACAACAGGTGAATGCAGACATTTGAGATGGCATCTTTGAATCAATTAGTGTAGTAAAGGGAAAGGATGTGACAAGGAGAAAGAGAAGACACAAGGCAGTTGGCAAACTGGGAGAATTAATAGTATGAGGCTGGAGCCGCAGGAGAAGTAATAAGTACCTGTCTCAATAAGGACCTTTTTCAAAAAGCAATCGCAGAAGAGATGAAGCGGGACATTGGGAAACAAGCTGTAATTTTCTGAGTTGCAGGATGAGACCGCAGCTAATTCTCGGCGCGTGGTCAGGCTGTACAATGCGTTGCTCCAGCAGGTCCGTGGGCCTTCTGCCTTGGCTGGGAGATAACTGCTCAGCCATTAGCAGCTTTGATTGCTGGGCTTGGCTAGGACTGGGGCTGGCTGTATGTGCTGTGGTGGCTGTTGGCTCTGCAGAGGTCAGGAAGGAGGGCAGGGCTCTGTCTCCTAGTCCTGCTCTTCGGTTTAGATGAAGAGAAGTTCCTGTCTAATTTTCTGAGCACGGCCCTATACAGAAGTCTTGTCTATACATCTTGTATGTACAGGGCAAGCCAGCACCCTGGATGGTTTATTCATTTGACCTTGAATTGCTGCTCATAGTAAGGCAGAAATCAGATGCAAAAGTCTTTCCTGATTTCCTACCTCTAGAGTAATTTTTTTTTTCTTCCAGACAGTAATGAAGCTTCAGTGATGAAGCTGGGCAGGCGCTATCAAAACAAGCATCAGATTCCATCTTAATACTGCCTGCTGCAGCGGGGGAGCTGCAGGGATATCCGTGTGCTCATGCCAGCATGCTTCCTGCTGAAATCTCCCCTGGCTCCGTTAGCCTCCCCTTAATTAGCCGGGCACGTGCTCCTGTTCCCTTTCTGCAGGGCTCTGTGTCAAGTGGAAGGAAAGGCCAGCAAACAATTCACCAGGCATAACAAATCAACCGTTAATGTGCTGTTAATGCTCTGCAGGGGGAAGGATTTTTTTTTTTTTATTGGTTCAGATGGACTGATCCCTTTTCAGAATTAACATCTCCAACCTGGCAGCTGAAGAGAATTCCAAGTTACACCCCTGGTCCCCTGGCTGGTTTAGGATTGCACAGTGTGCCTGAATCTTAGTCTGTTATCCTTAGCAATTGTTTTGGAATTAGTGGAGGATTGTTCTGGTTCTTCTCCTGCCTACACTTAGGAATAAATCAGAATCGTGGAGAGGAGGAAGTGTAGCTCTTCTGGACAGAAACAAGGCTTCTCTGAAATATATTGATATCGAAACGCTTAACTGCATGCGGACTGGAGGGACTAATACATCTGAAACGCTGAACAGAACAGAGACGTTGTGATTAGTGAACTCTGCACACTAATGGGAAATTACAGGCTGTCATTAGAATTTTCTGAAACCTAATATTGGATTGGTTTGGGTCTGATTAGTTTTAATTGAGTAAGATCTTCGGGCTATGAAGCAAAAAACCAGGCACTTCTGTGCTGGGATTTCCTCTGCTGCCCTTAAAGGACGTTCGCTTCTCTTGTAACGGCGTGTGGGAAAGGGATAAACCGTCGGGTAGGCTCCTGCCAATGCTGCAGATAGACTGCACCATTAACCCTGTAGGCAAAGCTGATGTCATTCAAGGAAAAAAAAATGTGTATTTTTCCCAGGCCTGCTGAACATGAGACTGAGAAGCAACTCCGTGTCTTTTGCACAGTGTTTGCCTGGTGCTAGACCAGTGTAAAGAACTTATAAATCTTCTTTATTTTTATGCAAATTCATGGACTGATGTTATTTTTGAACAGACTTTTCTATCTTCAGTGTGGACTTGGGGTGCAGCTTTGCTTTTTCTGTCGGTTTTGCCTGTATTGTGGTACTCTGGGCCGAGATTACAAAATCATCCCCCAGAGCTGAATTTCTGCAGCGACTCTTTCAGCATCATCGCAGCCTGAGGTCTGCGAGGCACCAGAGCAGCCAGACCACCCAGATGTAGTTTTAGCGCAGGAAGGAGCAGTGGCATCTGCTTTCTGGGGAGTAAAAGAAGATGCTCCAGGCTCACCTTTCTCCTTTAAGGTGGTTATATATGCTGGCAAGCCACCAGCTTGCGGGGCCTCTAGAGCCACGCCTGGCTCTTCGCCTGAGCGTTTCTGCAATTCAGAAGTGAGCCAGAGAGCTGCTGACCTCTGTGAAGGGCAGCGAGTCTTCCTCGGTGCATTCAGCGAAAGCTTTCCCATGCCCTGAGACGGGAGGTGAATCTCTGGCTGGGGCTGATGCTGAGGTGCCCCAGTCTCACATAACATTTGGGGACAGGTTCTTCTTTGCGTGGAATAGGTGTCATGTGTTCGTTAGAGCTGTTTCCAAGTCTCGGTGCTCTCCGAGACAGACATGGGGCTGTTTATCAGCAATATATAGGTTTATTTTCCTATTTGCTCTTATTTCTTGGGTATCCTAGCACCGGGCGTCGCGTAGCACGGCTCCTTGGAAAAGCTCTTGCAGTGCTTTATGTAACTCTTTCTGCAGAGTTGACTCTGGGCGCTGGCGCGAGTGTGCAGAGGCTGTGGCTGTGCGAGGGAGGGTGGATGTGCTGGTTTGTGTTCTCCTTGGGAGGCTGGAGTTAAGGAAGCTGCTTTCCGAGCCCGGCGTGCTTGGCCAGCAGCGTGCGGGGAGGGAGAGGAGATCAGTGCTCAGATCAATTGCCCTGAGTGCGAATAAGAGGAAGGGAGAAGATGACCCCTGGGGCCTAATTAGCATGCTGTGTAGACATTTGGTGTCATGAACAATGATCCTGTTATTACTGGGCTTCATAATTAATAGATAATGAATAATTAATGAAGCATCATTTAACTGGAGTCTGGACTTACATTCAGATGCAGGTTTTTGCAGTCATTAGGAAGAAATCCTTGTGTTGAAAAATGCAACGCGCTTTCAAGTGCGGTTGTGTGTCTTCTTTTAATCCCTTAAATATTTAACTGCTGGGATCTTAGCTCTGAGGTGCTTGAGAGGGGAGCTGCCAGCCCCGTTAGATATCTATGAACCAAGTTTGCCAGGCAGTCTTCATTGTAAATCTTTATTTTTTTTTTTCCCAGCCCCAGCGGTGTTTCTATTCCTCTCTTTCATGGTGCAGCAATTACAAATGGGCTTCCTTTCCCCCCTCCCTCTTTCCTTTAACTTGTCTTTTCAACTCCGAGTGCCGTAGGGTCATTTGAAATCAGGAGGTGCCCTGCCCAGATAATGTTAATATCTAATTTCAGGGCTTATCAGATACAACAGCAAAAATCATTCCAAAGGGGGAGCTTCCAGAAGGGGATGCTGCAGCGAAAGGAGGAGACATCAATGGGGATGTCAAGCAGAGACTCAAAACGTTCCCTCTTTGAAAGCAGGGGCAACACATCCCTGGCGATGCTGCTCTTGAGCCTGTAGATTAGAAACTAAAATCTCCTTGGGGAATGGCGGCTTCCGAAAGCAGCCTGGTGCTCGTGGCTGGACTCTGATGTGTTCGTTTGCGTTTCCTTTTGAATGAAGTTGCTGTTTGCACAGTGATCAGCAGCCGCTGACGTGCCGGGGTGGGCAGTACCCTGACAGGCTCCGATCTGCTTGTGACTCAACTCTGAATAATTAAGTAGCGCTCTTTGCGATGGCCGGGGTTCACGGGGAAGTCTTAGGAGGAGAATTAATCTTAAGGGAGGAATGATTTTTTAAAGCGTGGTGTAGCGGCTCACCGTGCAGTGTCACCACCGAGGATGGGAGGTGTAGCTTGCAAGTCTGCTGATGTGATAAGGGCAGAGCCTTGGCCCAGAGCGAGGGAATGCCCTGAGCTGGGAGGTGCGATCCGGTGGCTTTCGTGCTCCCGTGGTTCCACAGCCCTACAGGGTGGTTGTCCTTCAGTTAAATGTCTCGATGCTGGAGCCATGAAATGAGTGTAGAACTTCACGTGGGGATCCTGAGATGTGGTTTTGCTGGTCTCAACGGCTGCCTCAGATTTTTTTTTAAAGTCTTTTAACGTGTGCTTATTACAGTTCAGGACCTCAAGGGTCTTGGCTATGAAAAAGGGAAGCCGGTTGGTTTGGTGGGTGTGACGGAGCTCTCCGATGCCCAGAAGAAGCAGCTGAAGGAGCAGCAGGAGGTAATGCCCTGAAATGATTTCCGAGTTCGTTTGTGTACCAGCATATTGCATTGCGGCGTGGCTGGGTTAGGTGGGGAAAACGGAGCTGGAGATAGCAAGGAAACTTTCGCCCACAAATAAATCTCTAGGATTTGTGCTGGATGCCGTAGACTCGTGATGCTGCAGTCAGCAGAAATATTAGAGGACTTTGGGGAATATGAATGAAGCCAGCCAATTGCTGTCCTACCCAACTAAAACCCCAAATCTATAAGGTCTGCGGAGTCACATCTGCAGCTGGTTACGTATTCCTTCGGCAGTGGGGAGAAGGTGAGCGGATACTTGTGAGCTTTGGGGGAACGAGAGCAGAGTTGGCTTCTGCCAGGACGCAAGGGTGATGTGTAAACTGCGTGGGGCCGGTCAGACGGCTGCAGCCCTCGGTGTTAATATCAGGGTGGTCCTTTCAGAGGAGCCAGCACATGATGCTCATGTTTGATCTGAGAAGCCAGTGGGTCAGATCAAGCAAGATGACGGCCTGTTGGGGTTTGTAGTTGTCATCACCTGTGTTCTGTGCGGTGGCTGGGGCGGGTGCGGGCTCTGCTGCAGAGCTCTGCGTCCCTCTGTGGCAGCTCTGCCTGCGAACTGGTTGTCTTACCGAGTGCGACGTTGCTTCTCTTCCCTTAGATGCAGCAGATGTACGATATGATCATGAAGCACAAGCAAGCCATGCAGGAGATGCAGATGATGTGGGAAAAGGCGATTCAGCAGCACCAGCATGGCTACGACAGCGACGAAGAGGTGGACAGCGAGCTGGGGACATGGGAGCACCAGCTTCGGCGCATGGAGATGGACAAGACGCGAGGTGCGTAGGGAGCTGCCGTGGAAGCGTCTCGCTCGCTCTGTGCTCGTGCAGAGGCCTCTGGAGGGAGGTGTCTGAGATCACAGTTTGCAGGGGAGCTGCAAGGTCACTTTTCACTGGTCTGTGCTGTGGCCTCCCTACCTCTTGAGTGGAGATAATAACCGTCTGTTGCTGTGAGGCTTTGTGCTTCACAAACCCCCTGAAATTCCAAGTCCAAACCTGCTGTGTTATCGCTGATTTTTCTCCTCTGTGTCTTGGGCAGAGTGGGCTGAGCAGCTGACCCAGATGGGCAGAGGGAAACATTTCATCGGAGACTTTCTTCCACCTGACGAGCTGGAGAAATTCATGGAGACGTTCAAGGCATTGAAGGTGAAATAGCAGAGACTTCGCAGGGCGTAGCAGTGTGTCAGGGAAAGATCTCAGGCGTGCTTAGCCTTTGCTCACAGCGGTTAGCTACCTTCCTTCCAGCCTGGAGGTACTCCTGCCCTTGCACCAGGTGCTCTATTACTTCTGGAGGAAACAAGGGGTTAATTTTTTGTTCTGTAGCAGTGAGAGAACAGACTATGGGGACGGTATTTGGGAGTTAACCTGAAATTACAGACAAGCCTCTCGGACTACCCACTGTTTGTCTGCTGTCCCTGTTTAGCATAAGTGGTTGCTGGTGCCAGACAAGGAAAATTTGAATTTTTATCCAGACAATTGCAGTAAAGTCAAAATATAAAGCCTACAAAAGGCTTATGCAAAGCACTTCAGTACCTGCCAATTCTTTCTGAACTGCAGAACTTGTTGATGCTGGCGCATCTCTCGTAATGTTTTTGTGTAATCAGCATGGGGTCTGATGTTCCCTGGAGATCCTGGCTTAAATAAGAACTGTGTCTAAAGCTTCATCCAGTGAGCAACTTTAAATTCAGGAGCTAAATATTTCTCAGCTTAATTTTACAGTAGCATTGTCTGCTTCGTGCAGATTGTTATAGGGCTGTGCGGTGCTTCATCATTTACCCGTTTCTTCTCTGTGGTGGAGCAGAACTGGAATCCCAATAAATTGTTCTAGTTACTAATTGCTTGCCAGAACCATCCCAACTTTTGAGTAGCTAAAGCTGGTTTTTCCCTCCTCTGACCCACAAAAATAAGTGTGTATAAAAAATAATCAACGCTACCTTTTGTGTCTCTGCAGGAAGGGCGTGAGCCAGATTATTCTGAATACAAAGAGTTCAAACTGACTGTGGAAAACATCGGTTATCAAATGCTAATGAAGATGGGCTGGAAGGAAGGCGAGGGACTTGGCTTGGATGGACAGGGGATTAAAAACCCAGTCAGCAAGTAAGCAGAGTTCTTCTATTGATTTAGTCCTTTCCTCTTGGGCTGATAATTGATGCTCCTGCCCTCGCCTACTGGAAGCAGCTGCAGTGAGTGTGACTGTAATTCATCACTCGAGCAGAATATGGAATCCTCACAGCAAAGGAGAAAAATCGTTTCTGATCCCTTTGGGGCTCCCTCCCCCCACAAGACCCAGGTTTGTTATTTTATCTCGCGCAGGAGGTAGGATCTGAGCCAGGAGTATTTTGGTTCGAATCTCATAGAGCTGCCCTCCGAGACGTGCCTTCTCCCCAGTTTCCCCATCTATAAAATGAAGATACCACTCGGCTGCCCTTCGCCTCTCCCAGGGTGGGTGAGGATTAAGTCATGTCCTTAAAGCCATTAATTTATTGAAGTATTAAAGAACAGGCCTTTGGCATCTGAAGCGCCGTAGGTGCCCGGTGGCTAGTCCCTGTCACCCTGTGGTGAAGGGTGGTTGCCAGCATATGGGAGATGTTCCGGCTCAGGGAGCTTTGGGTGTGACATGCAGCTGTCTTGACGTCACCCTTTTACACAGAAGTTTTCTGGTTTGATCCCACTTTGTGTGTAATAAAGCTTTACGAGATCTCACCCAGAAATAGATGAGCCTCTCTTTTTAGCTGGATCATCTGTTGGTAGCATATGCTGAACTTCAAACCAGAGACTGGGGGTAGGAGATGCTCCGAGTTGGTTTTTAGCGTTAGATCCTTTTACAAATAACAGTTGTTTATTTACTGCACAAGAGAGAGTGTCTCTACAAAGCGCTTCTGCTCCTCTGTCACAAGAAGATCTCTCTGGTGACCTGTTGGTTCGGAGAAGTCCTGTGATGAAAGATGGCTGTGATCAAAACCAGGCTCGCAAACAGCAGAAGGCAGGCGGCTTCTGTCCACCGCAGGGTTGAACGCGGGCTGTGATTTGCTCGGGCTCCGCGTTCCCTGCGGCTGGAAAGGAATTGCTTCTGCTTTGGGGTGTTCTGGAGTGAAGGGATGGGAGGCAGCACGTTGGTTAATAGCTCTGTCTCCTCCAGGCAGCGAGGAACAAATCGATGCGTTGGGTTGCGAAGGTTAGTCTGATGGTCAGAGCACCGTTCAGCGGGAGGCACCCAGAGCACAGCTGGTGCTTCTGATCCAGCTGCGGAAGGTTGAGGAAATACGTCGGCTCTGCTGCTTCCACCTGATAGCGAGCGTCATCGGTCTGGAAGGGCAGCGTGGAACCACGGCAAACGCAATGAGCTGCTGGGTGTTAGCAGCACGCTGTGCGGCGGTGCCCAGCGCTCCCTGGGCTCTCTGAGCAGGAATTCCTGGTGAGGAGGCGGGGGATCTGTCACCCCTGCTCACCTCGGGGCCTCTGTTCCCTCTTTCAAACAGGGGAACCACTACTGTGGATGGAGCTGGTTTTGGCATCGATCGTCCCGCCGAGCTAACCAAGGAGGATGATGAGTACGAGGCATTCCGTAAGCGGATGATGCTCGCCTACCGCTTCCGACCAAATCCGTTGGTAAGGTGATCCCGAAACCAGAGCAGGCACGGGGACAAACCCCTGGGGGTTTCTGTGCGGGTCTCATAGGGGTGGGAGGGTTTCTCGTGCTTAGGCAGGAGAGCAAATGCCGTGGAAGTTCCTTTTTGATTCTCTTCTCATGCTGAATCGAGTTATCGCTGCCGAAACATCCATGGATGCGCAGTTTTCCTTGTTATTATTTTCTTTTTTAATACAAAAGCCCCTGGTTTTCATCTGGTACGTACCAAGCAAAACCGCTGTGTGTAAAGGAAGCGGATGAGTTGTTGGTGGATCCGTGGTTTATTTTGAATATTTTTGTGCTTGCAAGAGGCTTGTACGTTTGCATTTGCCTCTGCTGCCTTCAGCGTGCCAGCTCCACTTGTAATTTTTGATGGGAAACCTCCGATTTCCCTGTCAGAAATGTCACGTTTCAGTGACTTTTCCAGATAATTACGCTCGGGTGCTCGTTGTTCTGTGAAGACAGCAATTTTGATTAATTTTTCTCTTGTTATTCCCTGCAGAACAATCCACGACGACCTTACTACTGAGGCTGTTTTTGGGACGATGTATTTTCAAAACAATTGTAATTTGACTGTGAAATGTTATGAAACTGCGTTATCGTTCTCTTATTTGCTAATATTGTAAAACTTGTTGAAGTCACCGTGCCATCTCTCACCCCGAAGCAAGGCCTGCGAGCCCCAGCTGCACCCTCGCCTGTCGCGACAGCGCTGTCGTAAGGAGGTCTGGGCGGTGATCGGGAGGAGAACGGGGCGGGTGGGAGCGGGGGTCTTTATCCGGAGCCCTGCTCGCAGCAGAAGGGCAGCACCAAAGATACCGGTAGGAACAGCTCAGGGCTCAGTGCCGTGTTGCCAGCAGTGTGGTTTTTGCCTCACGCCTGATCCTCTGTTGTTCAGCTTGTGCTCCTCTTGGGGGTTTTTTTGGTTTTTTTTTTTTTCTTTTAATTGCAAATACAACATGGGACCGTCTCCAACCCAACTTTTGGGGCTGTTGTTCAGTCTGAACCCTGAAGAACCGGGCTCTGGTGCTGCCACGAAGCCAGAAGCATAGTGTGACCTTCAACTGACCTTGCAAAACCGGCGCCTGGGGGTTTCCCTCTGCGCCGGGGAAGGCGAGGCGCGGATTGGTGTGGGGCGAGGGGCACGGGGCAAGTTCCCTCGGCGTTGGAGGCGACAGCCTCTTGATTTCTTCAACACTAAGTTCACCTCCAGTTCCCCAGCACCACCAGAGACTTGCAAACACTTTCTGGGGGTTGGGTGACGAAGAACCAAGCCTTCAGCCAGAGTTTATCGTTTGCATTTTGTTGTCGTAAAGAACCCCCTCTACAAATAGAAATTTTCTTCATTCATTCTGTAAATAAAATGAAACTCATTTGTTCCTTAGTTTTAATCACTCAATTTTTGGGAAGAGGGGTCTTGCCGTGGGTTTTCCTGTGCCCAGAGATCTCTCTCCTTCCAAGCATCGTAGAGAAGACAGTGAGGTTGGTTCATTTGGTTTCTTTTGCGTTTGTTTTACCCTCGGTCTGAATACGTGGCGTGTGATTCTCTTTTGTTAACTTTTCTTAACAACATCGAGTCAAGGACTTGGCTTTCAATAAAAACCTTTGAACCGTGACTGCAGGAGGATTCATTCTGAGAAAAATCAAAATGTGGGAGCACGGAGCTGGGCTCGTTCCTGGGACACCGCGCGGGCAGGAATGGTGGAAAATGGGGAAATTAGAAACCCAGCAGCTCTTCGCTGTGACAACTGCGCTTCCCTGGTGAGCTGGGACACCCGTCCCTCCGGGTTCTCCCTTGGCGTGGTGCTGTGGGGTCGTGGTTCTGGGCTGGCACAAGCTGGAGGTGCCGTGTTGTCCGGAATTCCCAGCGATGGGCTGACGCTGCCCGTTTCCCTGCCGGGCTCTGCAGCCGTAGGGACTTGTGGCGAGGCGGTTGGAGAGCGGAGGCACTTCCAGTCTTTATTCCAAGCGTCTGCAGCGTGACGCCCTTTCAGCAGGGACAGTGACCTGTCACCGCGTGCCCTTAGAGGCCGGGAGAGCGGGGAGGCTTTCAGCGGTCACTGAGCCAGTCGTTAGAGCTAATCTGCTGCTCCAGCCATCGCCGCGTGTTCCCTTGGGCTCACGTTGGCACAAGTTGTTTTATTCCTTTATTTCAGCACCGCGGCCTTGCTCTTCCTGAGCCCCTTCTCTTGCTGACGGTGTTCGTGAAAACCTGCTTTGCTCTGATTTTTTTTTTTCTTATTGCAAGCCGTGTGCCGGTGCCCTGCCGCTGGGAGCAGCAGGCGGGGGTCAGTTGTGCAGGACCCCGGCGAGCAGCTTCCCGCAGCCCTCCTGCTGCCATCGTTAGCCACAAAGCGGGGACCGAGTCCAGAAACGGAATTAAACGAGCGGCTGCTGCGGCGTGTGCAGAAGGTCACTAACGTTGGATTTTTTTTATATCGGAGAGTAAATTCCCAGTGCCGCCGTACAAACGCCGTGGCAGCTGCCCGGTCGGCGTGAACGCGCGGGTGGCCGAGCACGAGCGCCCGTGGTGAGCGTGGCACGGGGGGGACACCCTGAAATCGCCCGCCCGGGGAGAGGCGAGGCAGTCAGGGATCGTCCCGAGCAGGGGGACTGACACGACGCTTGTCCAGGGTTCGGTGTTTGGGAAGAGCGGGAGGTTATTACTTCGAGTCACCCCGGATTGCCTGGTTTCACCCCAATTTTTTTATTTTTACAGGGTGTTACACTGCTTTTTGTACACGCAGGGCTGGTGGGAGGTTTCTGAGCCACAAAACCTGGGGACTGAGCCCCCCTCGGTCCCGGGTCGGTCCCTTGGCCAGGGGTGTTGGCACGGACGAGCCGCCCCTGGTCTGTGCCGAGCCTGCGCGGTGCTGCCGAGGCAGCCGGGGTGCGCTCGGGGTTTGTCCCGGACGCAGGAACGCCGAACAAGCCCGGGGCAAAGTGCAAGGCGGCTCGTCCAGCCCCGGACTCTGAAGCAAGAGGGCAAAAGAGTGACACGGTGACAGTTTGTGGTGGCTTTGGCAGACGGGGGAAAGGTTGAGTGGCCGCCGGGGGTTCTGCTGAGCGCTGTGGACGTTTCTGAGCGTGTGCTCGGTTCTGAGCCGGGTCTCTCCGGGGGCTGGGGGGAGGAAAAAACTCGTGTTTTGAGCAGAGAGAAGGAGCGGAGGAGGTCAGGGGAGCGCTGGGCTCCCAGCTGGGCGCAGAGACCTTGAACCTCCGGCGCTCTGCTGGGTTCAGTTCGTTATTAAAGGCAGGGATGAAGTGTTTGCTTTCATCTGCTTCGCTCTTCGCTCGTCCTCTTACAGATCTGAAGAGGTGCGGCCTCTTGGCTCTTTTAAGCACTTACGGTTTCCAGAATGAGTTGGAAAATAAAATAAAAAAAACCAAACCCAGTCCCTGAGCTTTCCAAGCCCCTCCTGGAGTGGTTTTATCCTTCCCCTGCACCCCCAGCGCCGAGCACGGAGACCAGAACAGACCCACGGATGGAGACGCGTGTGTCCGGCTGCTGCCGGCTCCCCCCGCGACCCCCCCGGCCTTCCTCCTGCCGGCTCTGGCGCTTTAAGGGTGCTGCCTGTTTGCCGGCAGCGGGGCCGAAGTCCGCGGGCTCCAGCGGTGGCGTGGCCGGGCCGGGGATGGGATGGAGCTCCCCGCCGTGCCGGGCACGCTCGTCCCGTCCCTGCTCGCCATCCCCGTGGCCTTCGGTCTCAATGGTGTGACCGCGCTGGCAGAGTGAGTGTGGGATGGGGCTGCGGGGCCGGGATGCTGCGGTCCAGCTCGGGGCAGGGCGCTGGGTCGGTCCTGGAGGCTGGGTCCGGTCTGGGACTGGGTGGGAGCATCGGGACTGACCCAGCACCAGGCTCTGCCCAGGGATGGGGGGGTGCCATCCTGGGTGGTGGGACACCACAGGGTCCCATCCGGACCCGGAGGGGGGAGAGCGGTGTCCAGGACAGGGTCCTGGGGGTCTCCAGGGGCTGGGGGGAGTGAGGGCAGGGCAGGGGGTTCAGGGGGTTCGGTCCAGCCTGGGGCAGGGGGCTCAGTCCAGCTGCTCCCGAGCCCACGGGAGGGCCGCTGCAGGCTGGGACTGTGCCGACGTGGCTCGCGGTTGCCTTTATGACTTTAAATCCCGTTATCGCTGAGCAGACGCGCAGCCAGACTGCTCGGGCTCATTGCACAACGCGGAGCGTTAACGGGGCTCGCCGACAGCCCAGATCCCCCGGGATCGGGGTGCTCAGCACCTCCCTGATTTAGGAGCATCCTCTCCCCTCGCCTGGCCCCAGCACAGCCCCCAAGCCCGAGGGACGGGACCCCAGCTCTGTGTGTCCCCTCCAGCCGTGGCCGTGCCTCCCTGGGCGCTGGGGACCCCCCGACCCCGCTGTGCCCGGGGTGCTGGAACCCGTCCCCCTGTTCCGCAGCAGCCCGCTGGCGCTGATGCTCATCGGGGTGCTGGTGCTCGCCGCCCTCATCTCCATCATCTTCTTCATCAGCGGGGTGAGCCACTTCCAGGACCCCCTCTTCTGCGGTGAGTCCCCCCCGGGGCGTGGAGCCTGCCCCCGTGCTGGGGAGCAGAGGGTTGGGATTTCGGGGGCCGTGCCCGGAGCTGCCTCGCTCTCCCGCAGTGTTTGTGGTTTTCTCCTTCACCTCCGTCGTCGATTTGATCATCTCTCTGGAGGAGGATGGCTTCATCTCTGGCTTCATGGAGATCTTCGTCAGAGAGGTACCACCGCCCCCCCCGGGCTTCCGCACCCCCCGGCCGGGCAACGAGCATCCCCGTGTGCCCGGGGCGAGCGCGGACGGGGCTCCCGCTGCCGAAGCTGCTGGTGGCCGGAGCAGCCCCGGCTCCTGGGGGTCCCCTGGGGAGGGGGTGCAGGAAGGTGTTTGCCCCCCCACCCCCCCATGATCCGCTGTGTCCCCAACGGGCAGGAGGAGCCGTACCTGCGCACGGCGCACGGCATCATGATCTGCTACTGGGACGGCGTCGTGCACTACGGGCTCTGCCTCGCCATGCTCGCGGCCATCGGCCAGAGGTGAGCGGGGACGGCAGCGGGGAGCGGAGCTTGGAGGGGGCTCTGGGGGGCCAGGGGGTCCCGGATTTTGTGCGGAGGGGAGCGGGGAGCCTGGCAGAGGGCTCTGATCCCGGTGTCTCTGCAGAAAGAGCTACAGGAGCCTGGGACTCTTCTGGCTGGGCTCGCTGATGATGAGCATCGTCGTCTTCCTCCTCGGGAGCCTGATAGGTACGGGGTGCGGAGGGGGGCTCGGACCCACCGCCAGCCCCCGCTGATCCCTCTGGCTGCCTCCATCTCCCCGTCCCTCCGGCGGCTTCATCCCCAGCCCCGTGGGCAGCGGAGGAAGGTGCTGAGCTGGGGACGAGCCGTGGGCACGGGTCCTGGGTGTCGAGCACTGCCCGGTGCCCACCCCAGGTTCTCCTTCCGCAGGGAAATACAGCTCGGAGCTCAGCCTGTCCTTCCTGCTCAACCTGCCCTACGTCTTCATCCCCGCCTGGGCTGGGCTGCGGCTCTTCCAGCAGCCCCGGGTCCTGCCCTGCCTCAGCCCCGAGAAGGTGAGAGGGGACCTGGAGCTGGGGCAGGGGTCTGCAGGGGGCTGCGCCCAGAGCCATCGCCCCGATCCCCCCCTCCCACGGCCGGACCCCAGGGCCGGGAGCAGCGGATCAGACGGTTTTTCCCTTTCCCAGATTGCGGAGGAGCAACGCAAGCGCCTGTACGAGCGGCCGCAGGACGTGGGGCTGGTCCTGCTCCTGCTCCTCGCCGCCGCCTTCACCTTCTTCAGGGGGATGGTGGGTGCTGGGGCCCTGTGTGGGGGTCCCGGAGGGGCCATGGGGGTCCCAGGGTGGGTGCCTCCCCCCTGTGCCCACCTCCCCTCTGCTCTGCGCATCCCCAGGTGGTTCTGGACTGTCCGGCCGACTCCTGCTTCGAGTACATCTACCAGCACGAGCCGTACCTGCGCGACCCCGTCGCCTACCCCAAGGTGCAGGTGAGTGGGGCCGAGGCAGGGCTGGACCCCCCGGTGCCGCCGGGGATGGGGTGACCCTCTCCATGTCCCCCCCAGATGCTGATCTACCTGTTCTACGTCCTCCCCTTCTTCTGCCTCTGCATCTACGGGCTGCTGCTGCCCGGCTGCTCCTGGCTGCCCGACTGGAGCCTCGTGTTTGCCGGGGCCATCGCGCAGGTGAGAGCTGCCCCATCGCCCCCCAAACTGGGGGGGGACACAGAGGGACCCCTGGCTGGGGGTCAGTCCCAGCCAGGAGAAAAGTGGGGCTGAGCTGGGGGGGCACAGCGGGACCCCCTGGGCTGAGCTGGGGGAACACAGCGGGACCCCCGGGCTGGGTTTGGGGCTGAGCTGGGGGGACACAGTGGGACCCCCTGGGCTGGGTTTGGGGCTGAGCTGGGGGGACACAGGACCCCCTGGGCTGAGCTGGGGGGACACAGGGGACCCCTGGGCTGAGCTGGGGGGTCACAGTGGGACCCCCGGGCTGGGTTTGGGGCTGAGCTGGGGGAACACAGTGGGACCCCCTGGGCTGAGCTGGGGGGACAGCAGTGGGACCCCCCGGGCTGGGTTTGGGGCTGAGCTGGGGGGACACAGTGGGACCCCCGGGCTGAGCTGGGGGGGCACAGTGGGCACAGTGGGACCCCCGGGCTGGGTTTGGGGCTGAGCTGGGGGAACACAGTGGGACCCCTGGGCTGAGCTGGGGGGACATGGCAGGACCCCCGGCTGGGTTTGGGGCTGAGCTGGGGGGACACAGCAGGACCCCCTGGGCTGAGCTGGGGGACATGGCAGGACCCCCGGCTGGGTTTCAGTCCCAGCCAGGAGAAAGCAAGCGGGGCTGGCCCATGGGGGGGGGACTGAGCTGCGCCCATGGCTGCATGTGGAGCAGCTCCCACTAATTATCGCCGCTGCCCGCTAATTAATGTGGCCTCGGTGGATCAGAGATATTTGACAGAAATAGGATGGAGAGAGTGCGGGGCTGCAGATAGGACACGGGGGATGCTCCCCCCAAACACTCTTCGGTGCTGGAGGGTCACCCCCCTGCTGCCACCAACCCCCCCAGTGCCACCCACTGTCCCCTGTCCCCCCAGGCACAGTTCTCCCACCTGGGCTCCTCGCTGCACGCCCGCACGCCCTTCCCCTACCAGACCCCCGAGGATGTCTGGTGGAGCTTCATCGTCACCAACGTCCTCTACGCGCTCGGTCCCCAGCTGCTGGCCCTGCGCTGCCTGCGCTGCCCGGCCTTCTTCCTGCCCGCCGCTCCTGCCACCCTGCACGCCGCCAAGAAACACCAGTGACGGGTCCTCCGCGGTGGCACCGGGCTGGCAGAGATGTCCCCAGGGATGCTCCGGTCCCCGCTGGGTCCCCTAAGGCTGGGGGTTCTCTGGGGGGACATCGCTGCAGCCACAGCCCAGCCCTTGGCTGCGGGGGTCTCGCTGGTGGGGGGCTGCAGGAGCTGGGGTCCCCTCCTGGCAGGTCCCCAGGGGCAGTGGTGGCCCTGTCCCACCCTGGTGGCCCTGGCCATGCCAAAAGGACACAGGAGGGGGGACAGGGCTGGAAAAACAGTGTTTACAAAATAAAGGACAGAGGGGACAGCTTGGGGACCTGTGTCTGTGCTCCTGCCGGGGACGTCACCCCCTGCCAGTGGCCGAAGCACTGTGCTGTCCCCCCATGTCACCCCCTAGGGACATCACCCCCCACCAGTGGCCAAAGCACCATGCTGTCCCCTCATGTCACCCCCCGGGGATGTCACCCCATGCCAGTGGCCGAAGCACCGTGCTGTCCCCCCCATGTCACCCCCTGGGGACATCACCAGGCACCAGCGGGGTGTGTGTGTGCGGGTGGGTGCCCATGGGTGGGGTGCCCATGGGTGGGGTGCCCATGGGTGGGGTG
>WKFP01013723.1:29968-46595 GCA_011057875.1 Pterocles orientalis
CCCCCGCCCCCCCCCCCCCGCGCGCGCTTTTGGCGGGAGCGCGCAGGGAGCCGCGGGCAGGCGCTGAGGGGGGGCCGCCAGCGCCCTCCCTGTGACTGAGCCTCGGGTCCCCGTGGATGCCCCTGTCCCCTCAGTGCCCGGCTGCGTCCCACCATCCTCTGAGGTCCTGCTAAATACCCCTGTCCCCTCAGCACCCGCTAAATCCCCCCCAATCCCCTCAACACCCAGTGGGGTCCCCTCATCCCCTCAGGGCACCTCAAATCCCCCTTGTCCCCTCAGCACCCACCTGGGTCCCTCCATTCCCTCAGATCCCACTAAATCCCCCTTGTCCCCTCAGGGCCTGGCTGGATCCCCTCCATCCTCCCGGGCCCCAATAAATCCCTTGCCCTGTCCCTTCAGCACCCGGCTGTATCCCCCTCATCCCCTCAGATCCCACTAAACACCCTCCATCCCCTCAGCGCCTGACAGGATCCCCCCATCCCCTCAGATCCTTCAAAATCCCCCTTGTCCCCTCAGTGCCCATCTACACCCCGTCCCCTCAGGTCCTGCTAAATCCCCTCAGTGCCCATTTGAGTGCCCCCTCAGCACCTGGCTGGATCCCCCATCCTCTCAGGCCCCACTTAATCCCTCCGCCCTGTTCCCTCAGCGCCTGACGGGATCCCCCATCCCCTCAGATCCTGCAAAATCCCCCTCAGTGCCCATCTGTGTCACCCTGTCCCCTCAGGTCCTGCTAAATCCCCTCAGTGCCCATTTGAGTCCCCCCCATCCCCTCAGGGCCCGGTAAGTCCCCCTTGTCCCCTCAGCGCCCGGCAGGATCCCCTCATCAGCTCCCCTCAGCGCCCAGCTGGGAGCCTCCATCCCCTCAGTGTCCCGCCAAATCCCCCCCACCCCTCAGCACCCCACTGGGTCCCCCCATTCCCTCAGGTCCTGCTGCATCCCTCTCCCCGCTTTGTGCCGCGGGACCCCTCTCCGGTTGGGAGGGGAAGGGCCCAGGGCGGTGGCGGCAGGGCTGGCCTGTCAGCCCGGGCCCCGGCGCCATGTTCTACATGCATTTGCTGATCAACAAGCGCGGGCCGTTAGCCAAAATATGGCTTGCTGCCCACTGGGAGAAGAAGCTCACCAAAGCTCACGTGTTTGAGTGCAATTTAGAGACTACTGTTGAAAAGATGATCTCGCCCAAGGTATGCTATTAAATGAGAAGGTGTCCTCTGGTAAGTTCCGGGGTGGAGGTGTTCATCTTTGGTAGGGAACAGGACTGGTGCTATTTAGGACAAATTTGTGGCTATTTCCGAACTAATCTGAGGTAAATTCCCACTCTAATTTTATTTGGTTCTCAGAGAAAACCTCCATCCCGTTAAATGACAGTTAAATAAATATTTTATTTGCTATTTTACTCCTGGAGATCTCTGGCGTACGTTTATGTACAGTGTAAGAAAATGTTACCACAATATATTTAAATGTATTTTTCCACACATGGATAGAGCTCCAGAGAGCGCTGTGTGGGTGCCGCTGGCTGGGGGATCACCGTACGTGGGTTTGAGCCGCTCATGAGGCACCACCAGCCCATCAGTGTGGTAGCACTGGTCTTTCTTCGGAGACAATACCAGCCATGGGTATTGTTCAACATAATCTGGGAAATGCTGGCAATTGTCTCAAAAAGATTGAAAAGTCAGCTGCTTAGCCAAAGCCAAAGGACTAGGAAAACTGCAGTGAAATTGTGCACAGACCATTTGAGGAGAATGCTTTTGCTGAATCGTATAATAAATAACTTTTGACGTATTGTAACCATCCTTCCACTTTCGGTGGACTTCTTCCAGGTCCCCCATTGTAAGCTGCTAAATATATAATTAAGCGTATTAGTGCTTATGAGAGACTCTGTATGAACAGTCCCGGAGGCTGAAGTCCTCTGCGTATCACAGAGAAGGTATGGTTTAAGCAAGCACAGATGCAGGCAGCCGAGTACCCATGACTCAGTCCTTGGCCACGCCGTTGCAATTGCATCCAAGGGAACGGCGAGGAACACTTTGCACTGTCACTAATCGATGGCTGAGGAGATCCAAGGCTTTCAGCAAGCAGATTTTTTTATTTTCTCCGGGATGATACCTGCTTGATATTTGAATTTCATTGTCTCTCTTGTGTGGGTTATGATTAACTGAGTGTTGTTAAAATGATCTTGATACTATTTGGAAGCGTTTTCTAAGAGGTATTAGTTAAGTACCCTTTACTTTCCCTTGCATGCTGTCCTGTCTAGCATCCATGTGACCACGGTGAGTGTGCTTGGTGCCGGAAGGCTTTGCTTAAACAAGGGCATTGTTATAGCCTTTATTTGCTTAAATAGACACCAGCTGCTGGCATGGTGTCTGCTCACTCAGATAACCCAAGTGTCAAATACTAGGATATGTGCAGTTACTTTCTGTTTCAAGATGTGTTACACTGTTCACTAGCGGTCGGCTGAGTTGTTTTAGACAAGGTAAGTGAATCAGTTCAGGGCTCGTGTTTTGGCATGGCAATGTTTGGGAACAGGAGCAACTGCAAGTTCCTGGCTCTGAAAATTAATTTCTGTTAACAATCCTCTATATCAGTACAAAGCCCTGCTGAATTTTGTAGAGCTCTGTTCTGGTGTATGTTACGGGAACTCTGTTACTACTGTGTAATACTTCAGTTTTAATGGTTTTGCCAAAAATACTAACTCCTGAACAACTTTTTAAAATCGTTGAAGTTTACAATAGCTCTGCGAACCTCTGGACACTTACTCCTGGGAGTGGTGCGGATTTACCACAGGAAAGCAAAGTACCTCTTGGCAGACTGTAGTGAGGCTTTGACAAAAATGAAGACATCCTTTCGCCCAGGTGTGTACAGAATTCTGCGGTTTTCCATCTGTGTCCTTTACAGCTCTCATTTTAAAAGTTAATTTTGCATATTTCTGTTAAATACACAGTATTGATCCCAAAGGAAATTGACCTTATTGATGCCTATCACTGATGATTAGTCTGGCTTAATTTACTGCCATTTTCAGGTCTTTAACCCCTTGAAAAGAAGCAGTATCTTCCGTGGTCTTATGACAAGAAGCTTGAATTCAGCCTCCATTGCTAGCTAATTAATTTTAATTTCTGATGACACCAACAACATGTCTAACAGTGTGTTAGCGCCAGATCTGACAGTGTGTTTTGAGCTCGAGCCATGCAGCCAGCGAGAAGGGAGCAGAGATGACTGGATCCTTTTCCAACGGGCTGTGTGTCTGTCGTACTTAGGCACCAAACGGGGAGGCACTGTTGCCTAAAAAAAGGCTCGGAACAGGACACCAGCGTCTACTGCCAGCCTTAATGTGCTTTGTGACCTGGTCTGCTAGCAGAATAGCAAATACCTGCTCTGCAGCATTCTCAAGGGTACGATTGTGATTAGTTAGTTAATATTTGTAAACATTTGGGAATCTCTAGAAGAAACATTTAAGATAAGTGCACAGTACTTATCTATTTTGGATAGGTACTGTGGTAGCTCATAGAGGGCTGCACAAAGACACAATGGTCACAACTGCAACAATGGAGACTCCAACTATATATAAGGGGGGAAAAATCTCAGTGGAAAATGAGAATGTGGAAACAGGCTGTCCAGGGCTGCTGTGGAATCTCCATCAGCAGAAATAGTCAAAAGCAATCTGACTTGGAAATTAATTCTGTTTTGAGGAAAAGGTTGGATGAGCTGACCTTCAGAAATCCCTTCTCCCCTGAATTGTTCCGGGATTCTCTGATTACCAAGTCTTTGCAGTCTCGCTTCATAATTATTTGATGTTGGAGAATAGCGTTATACGGACACTGGAGAGAACAAGAAAACGTAATAATTCGTTGGCAGTGGTATGAAAGACTCCAGGGCAAGTGTCAGCTGGGAGAATCTTTCAGGGACTTAAAGTAGCTGTTCATAAACCCAATGTATGGACAGTATTTCAGCTCCTCTAGCAGCAGGTTCTTCTGCATCTTTCTGTAAAAAGTATGGCTCCTAAAGTACGTGTAAACAAAGGATTTTCATTCCACTTGGCAATCCTGTTGCCAAAGTGCCTAAGCTTTGCCTTTCTGTTACAGAGAATGGCAGCAGACCTTCCTGACAGGTTTACGGTCTGTTAGACACGCTTGGGAGAACATTGCTTTTATTTTATTGATATTTATTTTCTTATTTTATCTGTTTCTTTTAGGACTTGTTGACCTTCCGGAAAATAACTTTGAGGCTGCTTATCAGTCCATTACATTACCTGAAGAATTTCATGATTTTGAAACACCACTACCTGACTTAAAGTAAATGCTTCCCTAGTTTTTATTCATTATTTTAGTATTTGCAGAAGTGAAATATATCCTTGCTGTTATCTGATCAAGCCTCAGATGGAATTGTTTTGATCTGAATTCTCCTGAATTCCCAGTCAGCTTTACCAGGCTGCCGTCACAGGAATTGTGCTGTTGCAGAGCTCCTCAAAGTCCGTTTAACCAACAGATCTTTACAATGAAGTAATGTGTTGAACTTAGACTTCAGAATTTTCTAATTTTAAATTATCTGAGCAAAGCCTGCAAACAGCTTATGACCTCAAGAGAAGACAGAAAAGTTCGTATAAATCCTATTGTTAAGAGCATGGAAGCTTTGGCTAGTAACCTCGCAGCGTTGCGCTGTTCTGTTGTGCAACTGCCTTTAAGTTCTGCTCCATTGCTCTTTGGAGCCAAGGATATTTTATCAGCAGTAGTCAGCTTGGCTCCCAATGAAATGCCAGCATATTTCTTTCAGTTTTCTGACACAAATCGGTATTAATGTAGAAAAACTGATAAAAAGCAGGAGGCCAGGACATGTTTCTGATGGCTATGATGCCCCCAAAGGTCCAGGATAACAGATTTCCACTGAGGCTTTCTCTGTACCTCATCAGAAATACTGTTTGCTGGGATCTGTAAGTGTTTAGTGTTTTGGAAGCACAGCTGTGATGTAAGACTGTTTATTCACGTACCTCAGTGTGCTAACTCTGTGAAGCGTGCCTTTTCTGCCTGCCCAAGGAGTCCATGTGGGCTGATTTACAGATGTTAGGCTGATTACATGCCTTCTATGTGACAACACCTGGTCGGTAGCAGGGCCTGGATGTGGACAAGCTCACATAAGCCCCAGTTTACGCTTAGAAGAGAGTGGAGAAAGGTGAAATACAGAGAGGAGGATGGGTCCTTCTAAATACATCTGCTGTTCCTCGAGGGATTGCATTCTGAGTATACACCTGGATCGTTTGTTTGTGGAGTTCCGGGAGCGGGGAGTGTTTCAAAGCTGAGTTAGCGGAATGCTGTCCCCTCCCTCTGGACCTTTCCCAGCGATCGGGCTGTTACAGCTGTGGGACATTCAGTCTGCACTGTTCAGTGGACACTGGAAGCAAAGAAGGCGGCTGCCTGCTTGCTTGGAGGTATCAATGTTAGTGAACACATAGCACCTGTTTTCCATGTGCTTGTTTTTAGCTTTTAGAGGAAATTCAAGGCAGTGAATTTTATCAATAAAACCTAAAGTGGCTTGAATGGAAATAGCTTTGGGAAACAGTTGTTCTCTCTCCCCAGAAGGAAGGATCAGCTGGGTGCTTTTGGTGCCATAGAACACAGAAGCTATCTTTTGGGGGAATATGATAAAACATCAGGATTGAAGACTGTTTAGAAATAAGTTATCACATTCCGGTTAAATGGTCAATGGGTTTCAGTTCACCCTATATTTTTGTATAATGTTTTTTTTCATCAGTGCCATTGATGTTGCTGAACATTTTACCTTGAATCAGAGCAGAGCTGAAGACATCACACTTACAGAGGATTACGAAAGCAATATACGTCTCTGTGATAGAACCTTTGGTGAGAGAAGTTTAGAAATTAGAAATATTCCATAAGGAAAAGTGTGTTTTTATGCAAAATTTTGAACAGTTTTAGTCCTTTCCATATGTGAAGAAACTATTATTAAAAGTGCATTTGCTTCATACTTGTGCTGACTGGCCTTTCATACCATCTTATGCTCAAATTTTTGTGTAAGTACCCTGCCTAAGTAACATGATATTGGAGACTGAGAACCAAACCCAACATTTTCTGCTTTTTACTGAATTAGCTAAAATTATTTCTTGTTTTTTCCATTTGAGATGTGGGCTATCTTACAATCTTTTAAAAAATTATTTGAAAAATTAGGAAATGGATAAATATGTTTCAAAAATTCATGCAGATGAAGTATAGAAATTCTGTCTTTGTTCAGATGAAGAACCACACGCACTGAGAAAACAGAGCTTTGACAGCAGCATCGCAATGAGCGGTAACAGTCTTGTGGCTGATCCCAACTCAGTGAGCGTGAGGTCTGCGCTGCATGAAGATACTTATTGTTTCGAGCACGACTCTTTTGGAGATGAAGAGAATGCTGCAGATATGATTGGTAGGGTTTGACCCAGATAAACAGAGTTAGTTTCTTTCCAAATATTTTTATTCTTACAGGAAAACAAACAAGGCAGTGTGAAAGTGATTGTTTTGAAACATAAATTCTATATTTTTGTTGTTTTCATACTTCCTTTTTTTCCCTACTTGTCACTAAATCTATGATCACTTAGATATTGACAAGTGAAATTGTGTAAAATAAGGTGTTTCAGTTCTTTAGAATTAAAGGCATTCAATTTATATTTAATGTTTAATAATTTATATTTTCAAAGGTGAAATATTGCAGCATTTTTATCTTTATTGTTGTAATAATGAAGGGAGCAAAGTAGCTTCTACATCTTTATGGTTTAGAGTATTTATGTAAACCTTTATAGGTCTGTACCTTTTAAACAATCTCAATATCATAATTTTCAAAGAAAAGGTGGAAGTCTCAAAATTAAGACTAGTGTTCTCCTTGTACTGTTGAAGGCAGACGTATCATCGACAGGCATCTGTGGAAGCTGAGCTTTTCTTGTTTGCACAGAATTAACCTTAAACAAGTAACATTAGGCTGGATCAGGCTGTTTCGTGAGTACTAAGGCTTAGAATGATTAAAACTATGCATTTTGTGTTTAAGAAATCCTGTTGAGGGATGAGCAAAATGGCCTAGATAAAGACATTACTGATAAGGAGGAGGAACGTCCTTTGTCACCAGACCTACCAGAGAACAGCGCAGACAGTGAGTTTGCAGTGTCCGCTCTGTCTTACACCAACCCTCTGTTCCTGTATTAGTGCCTAAAGTTACTCACATTCACAGTTTTCTAATTCTGATCTTTTTTGCCTGATACCATTCTGTGTCATGAGATTGAGAAATTATCCCTTCTTGTAAACTTTTTTTTTTTTTAATTGGGGTTATTTGCTGGGTTTTCTTATAGCTGAGTCCAACTGTGCAGACACCACAAACAAGACAGTCAGTAATCCAATGAATGAAACAACACTTTTGCTGAGAGAAGAAGAGGGATTTGTGCTTGAGCCAGTTGACAATACAGGTCAGACCTTGACCAGTTTCTTGCTGACTGTTTGCATTACTAGGATTGTTTTTCTTCTTGTTAGTGAAAATATTTACAATTTCATCTGCTCCTGCTGTCAGAGCAGGTTATTCATCTGATCTGCTCAGATCTCTGCTTACAATTTCTTTCACGTCCCGAATCAAGCTTTGTTGCTTTGCAGTTCTGCCAGCAGTGCAAGCCTGGCCTATTCATGAGCGTTACTGAAGTTTCAGCTGAAGAACTGTTATTGCTAGTGACACAGCAGTGATTTTTACATGTAAAATAACAATCTTAAAACTTTTAGGCCTGTGTAAAATTTTTAGTCTTGTGAGCTTCTAACTTTAATAAGATCCAAAAAGTTTTGATTTCTTCTGTGAGTAAATCTAAATGTCATCTATCACATGGGTGGCTGTTGGCAAATAAACAAGTTCATGTTGGCACTGATGTTTGAAACACTGGAATTTTCCAGCCTGCCAAAATAATATTCAGGAAGTGATGGCTGTATAACCAATCTCTGTCTTTCTTTCGTGTTTACTACATACATCTTAAATTGCTAAAGGATTAAACTGACAGATTAATTAGGAGGTAATGAAACCTGTTGAGTACATCGGCAGCTCTTGGAACAACTAACTTCCTGGTGGATTAAAGAGAGCTTATTCAGGCTTGTTGGTATATCATGTGCTCTTGTTAAGTCCTCACGTTCCCTGTTCTTTAGTACAACAGTCATATGTCTTCCGTAATGAAACATGTGAATTTCCCATACAAGAATACAAAGAGTGCACTTTATGAAAACTTTGGGAGAAGTGGCCTGTGTACTTGTACATTTATTTTCAAGTCTGTGTGGTGTTTCAGGGGGTTAGCAATTGATCCACCGCGCTTTTTTGGTGCTTACGTGTTCTGTGAATAGACCTTCTTAGACTTTTGTTTCAATACTTACTCTGTTTAGCTGTCACCCAGAGGAAAAAAAAAAAAAGAAAGAGGAAGTTGCTTGTGGATGTACAGAAGGAACTCAGCTGCAACACTATATACAACCAACTTAACAACTACACGGACATCCTTACTACCTTAGACCTTGCACCTCCAACAAAAAAAACAATGATGTGGAAGGAATCAGGAGGGGTGGATAAACTCCTGTCCCAGGCTACACAGCCGGTGGTTCATGCTGACCTCCAAATGGTAAAGATCATTTCCTTGTAGGTTTTTATGCCACTGTACAGATTGTGGGGCTGGTGCACACCTGGGGTCTAACTGAGAGAGATTTTGCAGACTTGGTTTGCCGTGAACCAGCAAGCTGAGGGTACGAGCACCATTGACAGTACCGTTTTGCGGTACAGTCTGTTTGGATACCTGGTGATCATTTGCATACACACCAGTAATTGCCTTATCAGAAAGACCATCTGTAGAGCTCACAGCTTTAATCTCCAGCACTCCAACAAGAAGTGAAAAATGACAAACTTGAGAGCTGATGTTTAATTTCCCATGCTGGCACCTGTCTGATTGTATACAAATACACATTTTTGTAAGATTTCTATCAGTTTCTTTCCTACTTTCTACTTTGTTTTATTATTTCTGTTTTGGTTTTGCTATGCAATCAATATGAGATGACATCTTTCTTCTACATTTACTTTAAAGGTACAGAAGCCTTAAACATTATTATTATTATTATTATTATTATTATTATTATTACTATTATTATATTGTTAATGGCTTTGGGAACATGGTGTGCCAATGTCTTTTGTACTTCCCAATTGGAGATGAAGCTTCCAGCTGGAGAGCAGTCAGGGACTTGCCTTTCAGAGGACCAGGAGGTTCCTGCTCGCTCTATGGCTTTGGCCAGACTGCTGTTTCCCATGGCCACGGACCTTCCTGCTCTTTTTGCAGAAGAAAGATGTACTTGTTTCACGGAAGTAGTCAGAGCCTCTCGTGTCCCCATGTATTATCTGACAGATCGTTCAAAGAAGCTGTAAGTTTAGAGCTGGTGATAAAGTGAACAAGAGATCACCTTTCGACAGGGAAAGATGCGATGTGAACTCTGCGCAGCAGCCTTGTGTTAATTGCGCTCTGTCTCTTCTGTGGTGTAGCGTGGGGAGAGCTGGAGGCAGAGTGTCCAGGCAAACAGCTCCGCCGGCTCATTGCCGCAGCACAGCTTCACCACTCAGAGTCGAGGTGCAGAACTACAACTTGTTCTTTATAAGGATGAAAAATATCCACACACCAGCACATGGGGAGAAAAATCCACACACAGATAACTGAAGATTTTTTTTTTTTTCCCTTTCATCCCTCCTTACTGGCTATCTTCAAGGGAAAACAATCCAAGCTGTTCCGAAGATGATTCTTCATGGAGTTCAATGCCAAAGTTGAAGCTGCAGAAAGAAATTACTTTTAAAAAAATTGCAGGTTTTCGGAATGACCTAATTCAACTTTCTAAATTCTAGGTTGCAGTAGTTAATATACTGCTGAAATTCATACCTCGGTGTTTGCAAATAATCTGACAATGATGTCAGATTCTGAAACAAACAAAGATATTTGTTTTCAGTTGTTTGCAAGATGCTTCAAGAGTCATGGATTTAAGATGAGAAGAAGTGGAATGTGGAGGGAGTCTGAAATAGAAGAAACAAGAAAAGTGCAAGATACCACAGGTAATGTTTTAATTCTGTTGTTGCAGAATTGCTGTTAGAAAAGATTTTCTATTTTACATAATGTTTGAGAGATGCATGCATGGTGTTTGTGTGTGGTATTCTACAAATCAAAAGCCAAAAATGTTAAATGTTAAGGAAATTGCCTGGTAATTATTTTTTAAAGGGTTTTTTGGTTTTGTAAGTACTTCACTGTTCTTTTGTTCCTTAGATCAGAAATTAAATACAAGTCTTTTTCTTCCTTGTGGCATAAGGAGGTATTTTTGGTTTCACTGCTGGTTTCTCTGTCTACCAAACTGCAGATTTGTGTTTTGTTTGTTTTTAAAAAAGCTTCCCAATTATTCTGAGTTTAATCAACTGCTCTCCAAATTTCCAAATTCATGCAAATAACTTCTATTTGTATCTTGAATATTGTGTTTTGGTTAATATCAAGCAAGAAGAAACATTCAATTTTATATCTCCTGAGAAGGTGATGGAGCTGCTTTCGCTCATTTATGGAAACATAATCTGTATGGCTGCCTCAGAAGTTATTAACAGTAACAACAATAACACCTCCTGCAAGTCCATGAACTTTTAGAAAAGGAAAAACTCTCTTGGAAGGTTCTTCTTCTTCTTCTTCAGTGGTCCTATTGGGAATGATATTTATCCTATATTTACTCATTCTGGCTCTTACTCTCAAAGATGACTAGACTAGAGTGTGATTTTTGTTTCTCAAACTTTTTTTTTTTTTTAAGGGCAGAGATTGACAGTAATTTCCTCTTAAACCTTGTCTTTTTGTTAATACAGAGATGCTGATAGTGAAAGAACCAAGTTATCTGCAGGAGTCAGCTCATCCGGAGACCAAGAGAAAAAATAGAAATGATTCATTTGTGTTGACATCACCAAATAGCAGAAATGAAACTGCTGATAACTGTGGTGAAACTATAGTGAGCAGTTTCCATAGATTTTAGAGACCTAAATGTATTCCTTGGTTTGATATTATGCGAGGGTTCCATTTAAAACACGTTAAGAAACTACTAATATGTGTTGGAGAAGGATGCTAGAGACAGTCGATACAGCATGACGTAGGTTGTGTCATGAAAGTTTTATTTATAGGCACTTTGGAAGATTCTTACCATGAATTGACCTTTTAATTAAAAAGGCTGTTAATCAGTATAGATTGCAGTCTAGTTACTAAGTATAAATGGAAATTTAATATGAAATACAGCCTCTTTGTACTGAGGAGATAATCACATTTATAAAGGATAAAAATTGTCTTTTGTGCCTCAAATTGAGGAAATAAGCAATAACAAACTATCTATTTCCACCATCGTTATTTCTCAAATGTGAAGGGGCATTCTC
The DNA here is from genome assembly GCA_011057875.1 of Pterocles orientalis. Classification (NCBI taxonomy): domain Eukaryota; kingdom Metazoa; phylum Chordata; class Aves; order Pterocliformes; family Pteroclidae; genus Pterocles; species Pterocles orientalis. Next base: position 41,381 of record WKFP01013723.1, read on the forward strand.
AGGGAATATGAAACTCATTACAGTTGAAAAATAATGACAAAATTGGAGGAGAAAATGTCAGGTCTGTGCCTGAACCGAGTCCATCGCTGTAGGTCAAGCTGTTGGCTAATACTACAGCAAGGTCCTTTCCTGTGTGAGGAAGGACACGGTAGAAATAGCAACTATGAAATCATTTTTGGAAAACATTTATTATAATAAATTATTTGAGCAGAATTCTGTAGTTGAGAATTACATCGTGTGCATAAATTGTAACGCCTGTTTCTGTTCTAACAGCAGGATGGAGCAGCTTTCTCTGAGAGCTCCTCACTGGCCAACAATTCCATGGGCCAAGAAGCTGAAGCACAGCAACCTGAGCTACCAAATGTACGTGTACCCGAAGCTGACAACTCCGGCTTATTTCAGAAGAGACCTGTGTTCTTTCTCTGAAATATTAAAAAAAAAAAAAGTGATGGCATCATGTACTTACAGTGAATTTCAGTGTACTAACATCATCTTTAGCACACATTTTGCCAGTAAAAAACTTTAATGGCTTGGTAATCAGGGATATGTGTGTTCCAGCATTCAAAGGTCTGTGAGGGAAACACCCCCTTATTTAGAGACTGTGCTTCCTGTGAGGAGAAAAGCTGCTGAATTTACTGATGAGGATACTCACACTGAAACAAGGGCAGTCTTCTGTCGACTTTGGGGATTAAGCCCCAAATCTAAAGCCACATTTCTGACCATCCTGTTTGGCCCCTGAGCAGTACAAATACGGTCAGAATCACCGCCGTGCAGAACTATCTCCTTGTGAAGCTGCCTCCCTATGGCGCAGTGGGACCACTTTCATAGTACCCAAGGCGGTGTTGCCCCCATCCGTCTCTGGGTAGCAGAAAGAACACCGTTAACATTCTTTTTCCTGCTTCACAAACCCTAGAGTGACTGCAGAGGTGTCCGAGGCCCCAGATATCCTGAGCATGGCCATGAAAATGCCCAGCTCCAGCTGGATTTTCAGTTAGGCCAGAACTCTCCTCCTTTTTATTATCATGGTATGTCGCTTTTTACACTTGCTGTCTAACCTTCTGTTCTATTTCCTCTCAAGGAGCTAACAAAGAATGGGAAAGACAGTGAAGAAAAAAGGTGGAGCAGAAGAACTCTTCAGTTATTAAAAACTTTACAGGTACCAGTGCTGGATTCTGTAGTTAGGTGCCAAAATCAAGTGTTAATTTCAGCTGGTGATGAGGGTGTGGGGAGCGGGTTTTGTCCGCAAAACACAGAAAACTTTGGTCCAAGCCTCGTGCTGGAGTTTGGCTTCATGGTCTTCTTGGTTTGTCTTTTTTTTCCTGATTATTTTATGTGAATGCATTTCAAAGGTTCTGCGCGACACCCATAAAGAAATACTTGCATACAAGCGTAGCCATTAGAAACCAAGCAATAATCACACTTTGCTCGCTGTGACCGAAATTGCCGGTGATACAGCTGGTGCTCTGTGCCCAAAGAACAGGGGACGCAGTGATTTTTATTGTTTGAATCGTGAAAACCATTACAGGCGCGCTTCATCACACGCCTCAGCACGGTTTCGCTGAATTCAGTGGAACTGCGGGCACGTGTAGATTTGAGTAACATATGTAGGTGCTAGCAATATTATGGCAATAAAATGCTAAGAGCCACTTATATAAATGCAAATGCTGAGATAGGAACCTATTCATGGTGTTCAAGCGGAAAATATTCCCTCCGAGCAGAGCTCTTCAGTTCAGACTTGATGGGATCTGCTTTTACTGGCAGTGAGGCTGACCCCACTGATTTCTTTATGCAGCACCTGAAGAGATCAGGCGTGCGTTCTTTCAGTTTACGGGAGCTCTGTCGGAAAAACAACCGGAAAGAAGCTGCGGCCAAGTTTTACATCTTCCTTGTTCTAAAGAAGCAGTCGGTTATTGAGCTCAGTCAGAGCGCGCCCTTCGCTGACATTACGGCCACCCTCGGCCCAATGTTCAGTGCTCACTGAAAGCATGCAGTATTCGGGTAAGCTCACAGAAATCAATCTTATTCTAAACCTTCAGCAAATATATTTCCTGGAAAAATGATGGAGAGTCTTGTCAAGTGGTGGTAACTGAGCAGAGCTCTTTTTCATTCCCTGTTCTCAGAACAGTTACTTATTTGGTTAATAAAATACCGCTAAAATATATGTTCTACGTAAGAGATTTACACTGTGAGGGATTTTATGAAAGTCCTTAAAAATCTTTCTTAGAGACCAGCTTTGGAGGTTAAATTATTTTCAACAGGGCTTGTGCAAGTCACCAAGAGAAGTCTGTTCAGCGATCTTTAGCAAAACAGTGAGTCTGTTTGAAATTATTCCTTTTAAAGAATGTTCATTTTTTGCTATTTTAAGGTCTAGGAAGCTGCTCTCTCCAGCGCTGTTTTCGTGTGGTCAGGCAGAGAGAGGTTACACCACCCCTAGAAGAGTCACGTAAGCTTCAGGAAGAAATCCTGTTCCCTAGAAATCCGGCAGGTTTAGATTTGACGGAGGATGTTTACTTCAAGACTAACACTTCTATTTATGTGTAGACCTATTTAAAAATTTATGTTAAACTGAAATTTTATTAGTTCTTGGCTTTTTAAATCTAGTTTAGGATACATTTTAACACTTTTACTGCCATTTTGAAAAGTTAGTGTTTTTTCAGTTGCATCAAACCTGCGACGCGTGGGATTGTGAGCGTTCAGCGCTCTGGAGGGTTACGGTGCTGCGGGGATGCTGACATCTAAAACAAAATCAATAAAAATCACAAAACGGTGTTTCCTTAGCTTGTCGCTGTTTGTTTGGAGGATCAGGACTGGCAGCTGTCCTTTGGGTCACCTTCTCAGAGTCAATGTTTTCGGTGATTTTCTTAAAACGTGGAAGGCTGGATGCCGCTGCCATCCTGGTTTTCCAGGTGTTCGCTCACCTCGGTTACACCCGTGTGTCAGGTCCTGCCAGCGCCTGCTGTTCCTGTCGCCTGTTGATTTATTTGTGCGTGCCGGGTTTAGGGAATGTGAGGAATTGATTTCAAGGGGTCAGAGGGGTAAAAAGGCTTCAAAATGCCAGAAGACCCCGCGCTAGGCAGGAGGGGATGGGCTGGGGCTTGGGCGGGCTGGTTGCGGGCGTTGTTTCAGTTGTTTTCTTTTTTCCATGTAGGAATATTTGATAAAATAAGCAACAAGAAGCCGTTGCCACTGTTCTCCGAGGGGTTACTTTTCTGGGTGTAAGGGAGGGAAAAGTGACCCTGTTTGGTAAAAACCTTTCCATTTGCTGCAGAGGAAATGGTATTTTCCTTTTCCGATGGGAACAGGAGCGACACTCTCCAGGCGTAGCCCAGGCCAAGACTGTAACCGAGGGCGGCTCGTTTCCCTCTCCAATTTGGGGCCAGGCCTGGCAGGTTTGTTCAGGAGTCGGGTACCGACCCGGGGTGAGGAAAGGGTTTGGTTCTCCAGATCCCATGCTCCTGGTGAGCCCCCTGCTCTGGGGGTCAAGGCGCCGTGCCCCCCACCCTGGGAAGCGGAGCACTGCGGGCTGGGGAGGGCAGGAGAGCCCATTTTTCTCCCCCAGAAGCCATCCAGAATGATTCCGCATCTCACACCAGAGCTGCTGCCAGCGCCACGTCTGCCACTGCCACGTGGTCAGAGCCGCGCCAGTGGCAGCAGACGCGATAACTCGCTAATTTTCTTTTCAAGGAGAGAGGCTGTGCGTTGGATTCACCAGGAAAGGGGAAACAAAAGGAGGCTGGAGGCGGGCAGGAGGCAGGCAGGAATAAATGTGAGGCAGGATGTATATACATTGAAACCAGACTGTGCATCGGAATAAATGAGGGACAAATCCTGCAGGAAATAATCCTGGGAGAAAGACTGGCGCCTGTTTACCAAACAGGTTTGTCAGCACCCTGACATAACCGCGGGGGAGTGACAAAGGGAGCCGGCGAGGGCAGGAAAGCGCCGTGACGGTGAGCAACAGCGCGGCGCGGGATGGGGGCTTGGGCTTTAACCTCAACCGGCCGTGCTCAGCCGCTGGCCACGGGTCCAGCCCCAAACTGGGAGCAGGTTCTGCTCCGCCCTGCCCACCTGTGGCTGCAGTCTATATGCAGCCATATAGGATGTGATGAGTAGGTATGTACCGTAGCTGTGCCTACATGTGCGTCTCTGCTTCCAGTCCCCACCTGGGGCTCTCGGCTGTGGTCACCAGCGCGGAGCTGGCCCCCAGGCCCTGCTGCTTGCCGCCTGGGCCACAGGAAGTCACTTGGTGGCTCCCAGTGAGCGCCCAGCAGCCTCGCCTGAGATGTTTGCTCATTAAATAATTGGGAAAGGTTCATGTCGATAGCTGCGGAAGGAAATGTGTCGGTAGTGCCATGAGGAACAGGACCGTGCTGGGGAGGTCAGACAGGCCCTGCCAGGGATCACCAGTATGCGAGCTGGGAGGGCACTGGGAAACTGGGAAGCCAGCGTGCCGTGTTCCTGACGCTGCTTTTCAATCCCAGTCCCTGAGCTGGGGGGTCTCACTGCCGCCAGACCGACCCAGAGGTATTTAAAGGAGGCAAAGACTGTCACTTTTTATTTATTTCACTTTACGAAGGTGCATCATTAGGATGTCCTCAGAATGGGACTAAATAGATTAAAATTACCAGGATGGGGGGGATGCAAGGGCCGGGGCTGCCCCTGCTCCCTCCTACTCCTCCTCCTCCTCCTCCTCCTCCGGGGTTACGCGGGGAGAGGAACCGAGCGCGACCCGCCGGCCCCGGTGCAGGGACCTCAAAAACCGGCTTTTCTGTAATTTTTGGGAAGCGCTGCTCCCGGGGAAGAGGCGAGTTGCCATAGAAACGGGGGGAAACCCGGCGGGGAAGGGGAGAGGGGGGGGGTCACGGGCGCCGTCGCTTTAAGAGCGCAGAGGAGGGAGCTGCAAATTACGCAGCTGCGAGGCTCATCCCTCCCTCCTGCCTCCATCCCTCCCTCCTGCCTCCATCCCTCCTGCCTCCCTCCATCCCTCCTGCCTCCCTCCATCCTTCCCTCCATCCCCCGGCCGCCCCGCCGCACCCATGGAGCCCGGCGCAGGTGATGGGGGGGTCTCGGGGCGGGCGGATGGTCCCGCACCGCGCCCCGCACCGCGCCCCGCGCAGCCGCCGCTCACCCCCCGCTCTCTCCCCTCCCCTCCAGGTCGCTGAGCTCCCCCCCCACCCCGGACATCGGCGGGGACCCCGCGCAGGTGAGCGGGGTG
>WKFP01013725.1:6680-19016 GCA_011057875.1 Pterocles orientalis
TCCCCTGGTCCTGTCCCTGCCCCCCCTGACCCAGAGCCCCCCCAGCTCTCCTGTAGCCCCCTTTCAGCACTGGGAGGTGCTGGAAGGTCTCCCCGGAGCTTCTCTTCTCCAGGCTGCACACCCCCAACTCTCTCAGCCTGTCCTCGCACGGGAGCTGCTCCAGCCTCGGCCCATCTCCGGGGCTCCTCTGGCCCCGCTCCAGCAGCTCCGTGTCTGTCCTGTGCTGAGGACCCAGAGCTGGGGGCAGCCCTGCAGGGGGGGGTCCCTAGGGGACATCCCCATCTCTGCTGAGCTCTGATGGAGGTGAGCAGAGCCACCACCCACCCACCCCTCGGCCCCGCAGGGACAGTCTGTTCGTGTCCCCGGCCGTGAGCCGCTGTTTCTCCTGGTGCCCCTTTGCTGCTTGCCCTGGATTCCCAGGGTGATGTTCTGGGACATAAATGGTGCGTGTGGAGGGGAGAGGAGCTCAGGAGATGCTGGGAAATGTTATTTTGCCTCCTGCCCTCCCGCCCACGCTGCTCCCCACCCTGTTTGCCCCCACGCCAGGGCTCCGTCCTCCTGGAGGGCTGCGCAGGATTAAATAGGAGCAAACATCAAATGGCCAAGCTTGGCTCTCATTGTGGTTCAGGTGAGGCTTCCTCCGGGCCCGGGACAGCCTCGTGGATGCTCAGGAATGCGGGTTGGGTGTGGAGGGTGCTGCCTGGCCGCCCCGAGGCGGGGGTGTGGGACCCGGTGGCACTCCCACCCCGTAAGCCCAAGGGCAGCGAGCTGACACAACCCTCCTGGAATCCGTCCCGCTCTACCCCAGGATTGTTGGCAGACGGGTACCGAATCTTGGCAGCACAACAAGGGAGCGCTGGTTTCTCTGAAATTCTCGGGCTCGTTTGGTCGGGGCGCTGGCGTGTGCAGTCACGGCAGAGTTGGCGTGTGCGTCGCTGCGGCAGGGGCGGGCGGTGGGGACTGGGGACAGGGCTGCGGGGCTGGGGGCTGGCTGGGCCGGCAGCTCGGGGTCTCTCCTGTGTCCCTCTGGGCTGGTAGCACCTTGTGTCTGGTTTTTTTTCCCCTAATCTGGGTGCACCAAGTGATGGGCCAACCTTGTCCTTCATCCCTCCTCTCACCGGGGCTGAGGCAGTGAGATCAGAGCATCCCAGGATGGTTTGGGTGGGAAGGGACCCCAAAGCCCACCCAGTGCCACCCCCTGCCACGGGCAGGGCCACCTCCCACCAGCCCAGGTTGCCCAAAGCCTCACCCAGCCTGGCCTTGAACCCCTCCAGGGATGGGGCATCCACAGCTTCTCTGGGCACCCTGGGCCACTGCCTCACCCCCCTCAGCATCCCAAAAATCTTCCGAATTTCTCACCCAAACCTCCCCTCTTCCAGCTTCACCCCGTTCCCCTGGTCCTGTCCCTGCCCCCCCTGACCCAGAGCCCCCCCAGCTCTCCTGTAGCCCCCTTTCAGCACTGGGAGGTGCTGGAAGGTCTCCCCGGAGCTTCTCTTCTCCAGGCTGCACACCCCCAACTCTCGTGTGGTACCAGGACCAGTAGCCGCTGGGCTAGCAGGCTGCCAGCCCCGTCCCCCCTCCTGCTGGGGGTCCCGGCTGTGCCGGGGCGATGCACATTGACCCCCTGTGATCCCGTTCCCCTGAACCAAAGCCAGGCTGGGGACATCCCCAAGGTGACGCTCCCTGAGCTGGTCCCTGCAGGCTGCTGCCCCCCGGCACTGTCTGGGGTTGGGGACCCCGGGGCTGCCCCGAGCCGGGCGGGCGGCGGTGGGGATGGAAACCGCAGCGGGGCTGGCTGCAGGACAGGAGAGGAGGTTTTCCACGTCTGGGATGGTGAAGAACCAGAAATAATTGAAAGAAAAGGGGCAACCCAGCCTTGCAGCAACCTGAGCCCAGCCTGGGGACTCCGAGGGGCTGCAGGAGGGGAAATCCCCCCCGTGGGCAGCCATCCCCAGTGATGAATTTCCCCATGGTGTGCGGGGTGTGGAGCGGCTGCGTGGCGACGACGGCCTCCCCTGCCCGGGCCCAACCCCGCACACTTGGCAGGGTGTGGGCTGGGGGACGGCCCTGGCAGGGCGGCCAAGGCTCAGGTGTTCGCATTCCTCCCGGGATTGGCCCCGGAGAGCAAAACCTGGCCTTATACGGTCAAAAAAGCCAGCGCCGGCTGCTCCTCCTCCTCCTCCTCCTCCTCCCTGCCAGGGACGTGGAGAGGTGTGGATGGGCTGATGGAGTCGGGCGTGTTTGCCTCCCCCTCCGCCCTTCCCTGCTCTCCCCTCCCTTCGCCACCTGCCCTGGAGACAAATTATGGGTTGGATTTGTAGCCAGCGCGGAGGATTTCTGGGACTGGCCAAGAGCTGGTTCCCCCCAGCGTGTGCGGCTGGATTTGTGTCCCCAAAGCCGGGGGGGGGGGACGGGTGGCACCCCGGGTGTCCCCAGGTGCGGCTGGATTTGTGTCCCCAAAGCCGGGGGAGGGGGACGGGTGGCAGCCCGGGTGTCCCCAGGTGTGGCTGGATTTGTGTCCCCAAAGCCGGGGAGGGGACGGGTGGGCAGCCCGGGTGTCCCCAGGTGCGGCTGAAGATCTCTCTGACCCCGGGGTGACGGCAGGGTCGGTACAAACCGCTCCCTGCGATGGTTCAGCATCTCTCCAGGTTGCTGAACTCCAGCTCTGTCCTGGGCTGGAGCATTTGGTTGGGAAAATGAAATTTCATCCCCCCTCAGCTCGATCCCACCTGAGGCTGCAGAGAAAACCGAAGAGGAGCACCCGAGGCACGGTTTTGTCCGAGATCACGAAAGGAAATGAAACTCTTCCCTTTGCCCAAGAGCGGGGCCGTTCCTTTTCCCAACGTCTGGTTTCTTGGGGTGAGCTGCTGGGACCCCTGGAGGGGGCTGTGCCCGGCGGCGGTCCTGGGTGATGGGGCTGGAGGAGGATCCCTCTTCCTCCTCGTGTCCCGGAGTCTCGGAACCGGGGGGAGCAGCCGTGGGACCGGTGCATTAAACGGGGCTGGAAACGCATGGGCTCGGGGGTGTTTTTGCCGTCGCCCTCCCCGGGATGCGGTGCCGTGGAAATCCTCTGCAGCCCCGGGCTGTCCTGTCCCCCCCAGGAGAATGTTTCCAGCTCGTTTCCCACGCGCTGAACAACACGGGACATGGGGAGGGGTCTTCCCCCCCCTTTGGTGCCCGGTGTCCCCAGCCTGAATTTCTTTCCCTCTGGAGCCCGGCTGCTCGGTGCCCTGGGGGGGGACCAGGAGGTTGCACCACCGCCGGGTCTGGGACCTGCTTTAGTGGGAGCCTGGTGGGGTGTCCCGAAGGAGCATCCCTGCATCCCGAGGGACCGGAGAGGCGGGAGGAGATCCGGGAATGCTCCCACGTGCGGCTGCATGGCTGCGTCCTGGGGAGTTTCTAAAGGAAGATGTGGTTCGGCTCCTTTATAAAATTATTTTTTAGTGTTCTCTTGCGGGATTCAACCCTAAAAGGACAAAAAAAGTGGTGTGTCTGCAGGTCAGAAAGGGTCCGTGGCCTTTTTCAGTGTCACCAGCAGCACAGCCCCCGGCCGGAGCTCTCGGTGCCGGTCCCGAAGCCGGACACGGAGGAGGGGACGGTGACGGGTTCATTCCCGGGACGGGGGGGATGCGGTCGAGGGATGTGGTTTGTGTTTTTGGTAAATGCTGGGAACCGATTTGTCTTCCCCGAGCAGATCCCCCGACTGACTACAAAGCGTGTGTGGGCTGCGAAGGAGCGAGATCTCGGTCTGTGTGCAGCGAGAGGAACTGGGGACAAGCTCCAGGTGGGATTTCCAGCCCGATGGGAGTTCTGGGTGGACGAGGACCCTGCTTTGGGATGCTCTGGGAGCATCCGGGGAAGGATCCTGCCCACCCTTTGTGCCTTCCTCCCTACTGGGAGCCGTTTCCCCTGTGTCCCGGGAGGCTGGGCGCGCTGGAGGGAAGGAGAAGGTTCTTGGGGACGTGGCAGCTGATGGGATCCAGGCTGGGAGGCCTCGGAGCTCCTCTTCGGAGGCGTTTGCAGTGGAGTCACCTGCCCGGGAGAGGGAGCCCGGAGCCCACACTTGGGTGCTCCCCGCCCCGGGAGGCAGCGCCCAGGGATGCTGTGCCCTCGGATGTGGTCGGGGGCTCGGACCCTCCCTGCTGGGAAGCCTTCTGGCTGCTTCTCCTTGTCTGCTGGCCTCCAGCCCGGCTGCTCCTGTGCGGACGGGAATATTTCTCCCTGCCGGGGTCTGTCCCGCCGGGATGGGCTCAGCCCCCTGCTTTCAGCGCAGGGATTGATCTCTCCCGGGGTTTTGCCCCTCGCAACGGGGCCGCGTCCTGGACATCTGATGTCTCCTTTCCCCACGCTTGGGCAGAGGCTCCAACCTTTGGCTCCAGCCGGGGTTTGAGATCATCTTCGGGAAGCCTCTCGCGGCTGGAACTGATCCGGCTTCACCTGGAGCTGGCTGGGCTCCGATCGCAGGGACGCGGCTGGCCAGACCCCGCGGAGGAGCGTGCCTTTCTTCCCCCGACCCCCTCAGCAGCACCTAATCTGTTGGCTGCTGTGTTGGTTACGGTGCTGGCTCAGCATCCTTGCCCTCGTAGGACTGTCCCCAGCACCCCAGAGGGTGGGATCCTGAGTTGATGGAATTTTTCCGGGGGGCAAGGGAAGAGATACAGAAGCTCCCTGGGGAACTGAGCAGCTGGGTTTAGGACTGGCTCTATCTCCGCCGTAGGAACAGCGACAGAATTAACCCCTGGGGAAGGGGCTGGTCCCCCAGGTGAAGTCGGTGCTTGAAGGCAGGAGGGGGAAGGAGGGTGCACAGGCAGGTGCGGGTGTCCCCAAGAGTGTGACAGTCTCAGGCAGAGCTCGGCTCCCATCAGTGGTCGGCGGGAATTATTCTGATGAATAAACTCATCACCCCGGTATCACGTGGCTTGATAACGCGCTTTGTGGTTGCCGGTGGGGAAACCGAGGCGCGGGGCAGGGAAAGGACCGAGACAGGGGAAGAGTGAGTTGGGTTCTTCTCTCCTGGGTCCTAGAACAGGGAACTGAGCCCAGGAGCCCCGTCCCCTGCTCTGACCTTGGGGCTCTCTCCGCTGGCTCTGGTGGTCTGTGCAAGGAGTGGGCGGTAAAGGCTCAGAAGCAGCAAAAAAAAAAAAAAACCCAAATAAAATATGGCAGGAGGCAAAACAGCTAGAAACTGTCTTCTTGCAGGACTCGGCTGCTGTTGAGCCCCTGCCCTTCCCAGCCTGGCCGTGAGCACCGGTCCCTGACCACCCCGGCCTCCAGTTCCTCCGGGCTGACCGCCCAGGGCTCCTGAGACTCCCGTTCAGGTTTCATTCCTGGGCAACACTCCCTCGGTGTTTCTCCTTCCCCACCTCGCAGAGCCGCAGCCCCACCCTGCCGTCACCGCCAGGCTGTTCGGAGCCGTCCTTCCTCTCCTGGGCACAAACCCGGCGTTGTTCCCGCGGCTGGAAGGGCTCTGGAAGGGCTCCAGGGGCAGCTCTGTGCCTAAGCTCCTGAGCTGGGAACAGCTTGTCGGACTGGGAGCTCACTGGGAGCTCCCCCCTTTCCCATCCCTGCCAGTCTGAGAAACCAGATTTCACGGCCGGGGGCTCTTTATGGTGGCCTGGCCTCCCCTGCGCATGTCCCCCTGAGCTGAGCCCACAAGTGCTGCAGGTGGGCAGCGAAAAGCAGAGATCATCGAATCCCAGAGGGGTTTGGGTGGGAAGGGACCCCAAAGCCCACCCAGTGCCACCCCCTGCCATGGGCAGGGCCACCTCCCACTAGCCCAGGTTGCCCAAAGCCTCACCCAGCCTGGCCTTGAACCCCTCCAGGGATGGGGCACCCACAGCTTCTCTGGGCACCCTGGGCCACTGCCTCACCCCCCTCAGCATCCCAAAAATCTTCCGAATTTCTCACCCAAACCTCCCCTCTCCCAGCTTCACCCCGTTCCCCTGGTCCTGTCCCTGCCCCCCCTGACCCAGAGCCCCCCCAGCTCTCCTGTAGCCCCCTTTCAGCACTGGGAGGTGCTGGAAGGTCTCCCCGGAGCCTGGATGCCCCGTCCCTGGAGGGGTTCAAGGCCAGGCTGGATGAGGCTTTGGGCAACCTGGGCTGGTGGGAGGTGGCCCTGCCCGTGGCAGGGGGTGGCACTGGATGGGCTTTCAGGTCCCTTCCCACCCAAACCATCCTGGGATTCGATGATTCAAACAAATCGCCTGGATCACAATTTCAGGTTCCTTTGGCTACCAGAGTTTAGCCAGAGCCCCCGGCTGCTGGCAGCTGGGGGAGGAATTGCTGTTTCAGGTGGGCTGTGGTGAGAAATTTGGAAAAAAACCCAAGACGATGCTTTCCCCGTGACAGGCAATACTTTATTGTGACAGCCATAACCCCGGAGAGCGGGAGCTGCGGTTACATGGACGCTCTGGTTGTTGTTTATCCTACGGCAACGTGGAAATACTGCAACGCGCTCGGCGGAGATACGCAAAGAGAACATCGACAGCTCGTCCTGGGAAACCAAAATCTGGGAACTCAGGTGGGGCTGCGTGGCAGCGGCTGGGGCCGGAGCCAGGACAGTGCGCTGGGGCACGGGCTGTGCTGGTTTGTGCGTGGGGACCACGGTCACGCCCGTGTTGAGGCCAGAGCATCGCCCCAGCGCTGGGTCACAGCGGGACGTGGCATCTAGAGCTGGCTCTGGTGGCTTGGTGTGACATGGCCGGTGGCGGTGGGGAAGGCAAAAGCCACTGTGCAAGTCCAATAAATACAAAGAGAAGTCCTGCTCAGCGAGCTGAAATGGGAACCGGGATCCCGTTTCTAGGGTTTAGCGCCGCTGCGCGTGGGTCTGGAGCGCGTTAGGGGACACAGGCAGAGCTGCTCGCTGCTAGAGCCGGCTCATGGAAATAAGGGTTTGGGGAGTTTCGGCTTTGGTGGCGTGGGAAGGAGTGACGGGCAAAATCAGCGAAATACTTTGGTGTGTCAAGGGTCCCCCAGCACAGCCAGCGTGTTTGTCACCAGACAAGCAAACCCCGATGTCCCAGATCCCCTTGGCTCGGGCTGTTACCCGCCTCTCCCCACCAGCTCGGTTTGGAAAGCTCGATGCCACCTTCCTGCGAACGCCGCGTCGGTGAGCCCCTCGCAGCCACGCACAGAGGGAGCAGAGAGAAGGATTCTGTCATACTGGCCGAACGGCTGACGGCTTCCGGCTGCTGTGCTAAAAGCTTGTGTAACGACACTTCCCCTCCTGCCAAGTTTCTTTTTTTCCCTTCACCCCTTTGAATCTCAACCCCAGCCCCGGGAGGGGGGAGTGAGAGAGCGGCTGCGTGGTGGGGTTGTCTCCCAGCCGGGGTGAACCCATCACAGTGGGTCTCAAGGGCTGTGAGCGCAAATCCTCTGGGGAAACGGGCCCAGAGAGGAAGGTGATGGTGTGGGTGTCTGAATGGGAGAGGCTCTAACATCCTGGGTCGGGTTCTGCGCATAACTGGGAACAGAGATGTTAACTGGGATATTGCAGAGACAAAAGAGGCTCCAAAGGGGTGGATTCTCCTCCTTTGTCCCTTGGACAAAGTGCTTTGGCCTCATGTGGCTCCAAATGCCGACAGGTCTCGTGTTCACGCCGTGGGGCTCCGGCTCCTAGGAGCATTCCTCGGCGGGCAGGGAGTCGAGCTCCGGCCGGGCACCGCTGCTGGAGGCGTCTGTGCCGGGTGTTGCTGCATCGTCGCCGGGGCTTCTGGAGGGCAGCACCTTGGTGCTGGCTCCGTTTGGCTTCGTCTCGCCGTCGGTGCTGCGTGTTCCTCTGGCAAACAGCTTGGAGGCTCTCAGGGTGCTGGCAGAGACTGCTGGGGTGGGGGGGAAACAATTCACACTCTGCTTCACCAGATTGCAACAGGACAAGGGGCGATGGTTTTAAAATAGAAGAGGAGAGGTTTAGACTAAAAATAAGGAAGAAATATTTTATGCCGAGGGTGGTAAGACACTGGCCCAGGTTGCCCAGGAAGGTGGGAGATGCCCCGTCCCTGGAAATGTTCAAGGTCGGGTTGGATGGGGCTCTGGGCAACCTGGGCTAGTGGAGGTGTCCCTGCTCCCTGCAGGGGTTGGGCTAGGTGACCTCCACGGTCCCTTCCAGCTGAAGCTGTTCTGTGGTTCTATGAAATGGTACGAATGAGACCACTTACGGTGCTTTGCCCTGGAGTGGACGGCGCTGATGACGGTGGGTATCGGTTGCTCCATGCTGTGAACGCAAGGACAGAGTGTGAGGACGGGTACGGGTCCCTGCCGTGCCGGGGGGATAGAGAGGAGCGGGGTTTGGCCACGTACGGGTCCCTGCCGTGCCGGGGGGATAGAGAGGAGCGGGGTTTGGCCACGTACGGGTCCCTGCTGTGCCGGGGGGATAGAGAGGAGCGGGGTCTGGCCGTGTCAGCGGGGCTACAGGGGCAGAGCCAAGTGCCTGGTTGGGTCCTGGAGGCTCAACCGACAGCATCTGCACAAAGCATCAGCTAGAGATGGGAACCCTCCAGCCTGGGGGGTCTGAGGAAACTTCAGAGCAGGAATTGGGGCTGAACTGTATGAGGACGCTGGGGTTTGTTCTTTCTTTGATCAAACCTTCACCACCAGACTCAAAGCTCAGGCTGTCTGCTCTCCCCGAGGTGCTGGGGTGCGCCCCGTCCCCTCTCCAGGCAGCAGCAAGCCCGGCGTACCTGCTCTCCTCCCCTTCCATCAGCTTCCTGTAGGTGAGGATCTCCACATCCAGCGCCAGCTTGATGTTCATCAGCTCCTGGTACTCCTTCACCAGGTGAGCCATGTCCTCCTTGCTCTTCTGGAGGGCTTCTTCCAGCTTGACCAGTTTGGCTTTGGCGTCCTTGAGGGCCATCTCGCCGTGCTCTCCTGCCTCTCTGATGTGCTCCTCCAGGTACAGGCACTGGGTGCAGAGGGAAGGGGTGACGGAGCCGTTAGCTGTCGTGTCAGACCCGTCCGTCCGTCCCAGCTTTGTCACCCACCCCGGCACGCACCTGGCTCTTCTGGGACACGATGCAGGACCTCAGCTTCTGGATCTGGATGTTGAGGTCCGCGATCTCCCGCCGGCTGTCCAGGAGGTGAGCCCCGTAGGTGCCCGACTGGGTGCTGCCTTCGTTCAGCTGCGGGAGGTGGAAGAGGGGGTTACCTGCCTGCCCCCTCGGCGGCAGCAAAGCGACCCGCGAGGATTCCCGCTGCCCTGGGGGACAGACACCCAGCTGGGGAAACGCAACGGGTGTGGGGAAGGACTTTGGGCTCGTTCTCATCCTCCTCTGGCTGGAGCTGTGCCAGGTGTGGAGCACACTGTCCCTTGGGTTGATCCCACTCTTTCTTGCTCTGTTTGGAGGAGCACCACTCATTTGTGTCCTGGGTGGGGAGCTGGGAGATGTCTGAGCCTTTCTCCACTGCTGTGGAGAGCCCAGAGCAAGGAAACTCCTGGTTTACACGCCCGAGTAAGGAGTCGTCGATCTGGGTGAGCAGCCCCTCCCTCCCGCCCTTCCCCGGTGCCGTCTGTCCCTCCATATCTGGCTGATTCCTGTCGTTGCGAGGCTGATCTCTGCCCCTTCCCTGCCTCTCCCCACTCTCCACCAGAGACAAATACCTTCCTCCTGGTGAGCGCTTCAGCCTCCTCCCAGCTCCGAAGAGCCAGGGCTTCGTACTGGGCCCTCACTTCTTCCACGATCCTGCTCAGGTCCAGTTTGCACGCGTTGTCGATTCCCAGCACAACGGAAACGTCCTTGATTTCCGTCAGCAGCTCCTCGAGTTCCTGAATAGCAAAGAGAGAACAGGGCTGAGACACCCAGGCAGCGAAGCTACAGGCCAGGAGGGAGCTGGACCCCGGCAGATCCGGCCAAAGCGTCTCCGCGTGCGGGGTGGAGGTGGTGGGATCTCCTGGGATCCGCAGAACCATCGAGATTCCCCCTCTCCACGGGCAGGGCCACCTCCCGCTAGCCCAGGTTGCCCAAAGCCTCATCCAGCCTGGCCTTGGGAGGTTTCCAGTGTCTGAAATTTGGAACCTGGTTTTTATTTTCTCCATAAAATTCAGACTCGGGGCAGAGCGTTGGTTTGGGATCTTTGGATGGGATCTGGTAGAGGCTGAGCAAACGGTGCGTTTGTGCCGCGTCGGGAGGAGCTGGGTTGGACTGATGCTCGTGCTTCAAGAGCTGCGAGCGTTCGGGTGGTGGGCACACGTCTGGGGCAGGAGCCAGGGCCACCCCCAGAGCTGCTCTCGTGCTGGGGAACGGGGTGAAGCTGGAAGAGGGGAGGTTTGGGTGAGAAATTCGGAAGATTTTTGGGATGCTGAGGGGGGTGAGGCAGTGGCCCAGGGTGCCCAGAGAAGCTGTGGATGCCCCATCCCTGGAGGGGTTCAAGGCCAGGCTGGGTGAGGCTTTGGGCAACCTGGGCTGGTGGGAGGTGGCCCTGGCTGTGGCAGGGGGTGGCACTGGGTGGGCTTTGGGGTCCCTTCCCACCCAAACCACTCTGGGATTCTGTGATAACCTCAAACCAGCTGGGGGGAGGCAGGGACGTGCCCGCACACCGCCGGGGGTGTCTGCTCTCGGTAGCTGCCTCGGTCACCGCTTTGGGACACGAATGACGAATGCTCCCCGCAGTGAACCCAGCACGGAACCTGAATCCCTGCCTGTCCAAACCGCGCTCCTGGGTGGTTTGGATCCCGGCAAGACCGGACTTGACGCTGAGCAGACGGTGCACGCATCCCTTGGCAGCTCCCCCCAGTCCCGCGGGGACGTCGCCCTTATCGGTATCTCTGCAGCTGCTGTTAAAGAGAGCAGCCTGCATCTCCCCCATCCCTTACCTTTCATCTCGAGGGTTTTTGTTCTTCCCTTTTGTGCTGAGGGCTCTGATCTCTCTAGGGAAGCCTTTCTGTGCCCTGTTTGCCTTCCCTTCCCCTGGCTGGGAACACAAAGGGCAGCCTGACATGGAAAACAGAAAAATCCCCCACTGCTCCTCCAAAGAGCAGCGTTATCGGTGGATTTTTTCCCACTGGTGTTTAATCCTTGAGCCTCTTTGTTAATCTTTGAGCAGGTTAAGATGAGGAAATATTTGCTTATTGCAAATACTTGAGCATCCTCTGCCAGGGGGAGGAAAAATTAAAAAAAAAAAAAGAAAAGAAGCTGGTGATTTATTAATGAGGATTTTCTTCTGATTCATAGCAACACGCTGTGAGCAAAGCTGTCAAGCAAAGGTTTCGTCGTTTGTCCTTCCGGGGGGTACGTGTGCCCGTGCGCTGATGTTGGTCAGATCAACAGGTACAGGCGAGATGAGTAACCCCAAAAAAATGACAGAGGAGAGGGCAGAGAGAGGTGGAGGGTGATGAAGCATGGGTAAAAAAAAAAAATAAAAATGCAGCTTTCTGCTGGGCTGGGAGCGTGGAACCTGGAGGAAATCTTATAATTCCCAGGAAATTTAAAAAAAACAAACCACCACCAAATAAAAAAGCCCACCAGGAATAATCCTGTAATTCTAGAGGCAGTCAGGCTCGGTGGTTAGCTGCAGGCTGGGTACGTGCTGGGATGCAGCTCTGATATCCTGCAGGTCCTCCTGTCTCTCCCTGCCTCAGTTTCCCCACAAGGCACGTTAACATTCCTCCTCAAGCATTTCAATTGTTTGTATTGATAGAATAGAGACAAATCATTAGTATTCCCAAAACTCTGCTCAGCCTGCTGGGTGACATTTTACAGGCTCTGAGTAAGTGGCTGGAATCGCTCCCCGTCGTTGGAGCAGATACCGGCATGGAGCAGCCCCGGGTTGGGCTGAAGGGCTGCAGACTCTGTGTCCTCCCCCCTCGGTGAAATCGTTCCCGGCTGCGTGACTCGCATTTAAGAGGAAATGTGGAGGATGTTGGGTTGTGTTAAAGAGCATCCAGCACCTCGCCCTGGTTCACCGGGGCTCGTCCTGCTTTGCTGGGAGCCCTTCCTCTGGAGCTGGGTCAGAGCGTTCGGCTGGCTCGTGACCCGGGCAATGGGGCTCCAGAAAAACGCTGTCAGTGGGGGTCAGGAGCTGGATCGTAAAACCACACGATGGTTTGGGTGGGAAGGGATCCCAAAGCTCACCCAGTGCCACCCCCTGCCATGGGCAGGGCCACCTCCCACCAGCCCAGGTTGCCCAAAGCCTCACCCAGCCTGGCCTTGAACCCCTCCAGGGATGGGGCATCCACAGCTTCTCTGGGCACCCTGGGCCACTGCCTCACCCCCCTCAGCATCCCCAAAATCTTCCGAATTTCTCACCCAAACCTCCCCTCTTCCAGCTTCACCCCGTTCCCCTGGTCCTGTCCCCGCCCCCCCTGACCCAGAGCCCCCCCCGCTCCCCTCTAGCCCCCCTTCA
>WKFP01013725.1:19913-32253 GCA_011057875.1 Pterocles orientalis
CAAGTTTTTTTTTTTTTTTTTTTTTGGTGGTGGAAGTCTGAGATGAGGGAGGGTGGAGAAGGAAACAGGCAGGGCTCATCCGGACCCACTCATCTTTTGTTCACCACAAGAAGCACAGCTTATTGAAAACTCCGATGCCATCCGCAGAAGTCACCAGAACTGCCTGTACAGGCTGCTTTTCCATTTACTCCTTTAATTCTCTCCCCTATCATTGGGTGGGGGTGGGAACTGTGTGAGCGGGTGTGTGTGGTCTGGCCCCCAGCCAAGGGCTAACCCGTCACAGCGTGGCAGGGAAAACATGCAATTAGCCGTAGTGCTCATTTGCGGAGAATATTTCCTCTGCCTAATAATACCCTGCGCTCCTGTGCCCGGGATTTGGTGTTTTTTTTTTAATGCACAGGCTGTGCGCAAACCTCCCGTTCCAGCTGATGTTCAAGTGCAGCCGCCTCTGGGGCGGGATGTTTGAACAGGGAGCGGCCATGTGACAGGAAACAAGAGCAAACACATTTATCAATCCCAGCCTTTCCCAACCCGTGAGCTCATTCTGAGACAGGACACGCCAGGGAGGAGCGGCGTCGCCTGGCAGGGTCCTGGGGCACAGACCTCCCCAGGCGGGGTCTGGCCGCTGCCATCACGGCGTGGTTGGGCACAGGCACGGTGCGACCCCCAGGAACTTCTGCCACGAGCCGGGGGGCTCTTCTGTACCCACTTGGACTTTTTCTGTTGGAATTGTGACTGTGTTCCCCTCCTCAAGACCTTATTGCCCCACAAACCAGCTGTGGTGCCGGGACTCGAGCTCCTGCCTGGGCTGAGCCTGGAGCATCCCTCCTCTCCCAGCTCCACGCAGAGCTGCTGTAGAGCCCGGTCGGATGAAAAGCTTCTCTCTCCACTCACCTTTTTGAGCTCCGTGAAGGTGTACTCCATGCCGCTGCAGAGGCGGATTTCATCCTCGTATCTAAAGAGAGTGAAAAAAGCAGTGAGACACCGCGTGTGAAAGCCTCGCGGATGCCTGGGGTTGGCTTGCTGGCCCCAAAAAGCGTCGGTGTCAAAGCTTTCCGCTTTCGTTGTCACGTCCCACCTCCTTGACGTACGTTCGAGAGCAAGGAGAGATCTCTCCGAGGTGTGGGCGTCCTGGACATGGGAGAGGAGAACAAGCTGCCGCGTGCAGCTGCTCTGGAGTAGCACCATGAGCTCTTTAAGTCCGACGAGTCCCAGAGTAAAGAGGAGGCAGCTTTAATTCTAATTTAATTTGAGGGCTAAGCAACCTCAGGTTGCCTCACATTTGCCACAGAGAGAGAGAGTAGGCATGGAGGAGCGGGGTGTGGTGAGTAATGCTCCGTGAAACCCAGTCGCATGCCCGAAGACTCCGAAATTCTCACCCTAAGCCTTCCTCTCCTGTTTTTTTTCCAGGTATCGCCAGCGATTAATTCCCAGAGCCTGAGAGTCTTCTCAAGGAATCAAACTTTGGCTTGTGAAAACCCTGGGAATACCGGACTGGTGTCATAACTTCTCCCAAACGTAGCGTGAGCTCTGAAGTAACACAGGACCTGGCAAAGCCATTCGTGGAAAACGGTGCCCGCAGAGCAGGAGGTAACAAAAACCGGACGGGACGGGGTGGAGTCCTAATGGCTGAACATCCCGAGGAGGAACCAACCCCCAGGTGGTTAAAAACTGGTTTGATAAGACAGGACCAGGAGAGCAAAGACCTAGTCCAGGGGCAAACACATTTCTTGATGGCCAGCAGCAGGCACGAGAGGGTGTCTTCAGGAAGAGGCCAGCCCTCGCGGGCTCCTGGGATGAGCGCGTGGCTGCCCTGATGGCGCTGAAAGTGGATAAACGACCACGAGCCACAGGAGCTCTTTGGGCTGGTGTGTGACCAGCAGCGGTTGGTTCGTTGGCCGTGCGGGAGCGTTGTGTGATGGCGTGTCTTGGGTTCAGCCAGGACAGAGTTACTGGTGTGCGGCTGGTTGGGTTTGTGCTGAGCAGACGCTGATCACACACCGATGGGCAGAGCTGCTGCTGGGACAGTCGCGGACTTTCCAGCTTCTCTGCTGTGCCCGTGGCTGCAGGGGCAGGAGGAGCTGGGAGGGAGCACAGCCCCCGGGACCAGCCCAGGATTCCACCTCAGGGGTAGGACTGAGACCAAACTGGCCGATGGTCTGTTCCATCCCAGCCCGGCACGGCCAGGGGAGAGGGGAGGCTCTGGCCGGCTCTTGCTCAGGGCTGTCTTCCGCCCAGTCACCCCTCTGTCAGGGTTGTCTCGGTCTCTCGGACACTCGTGCTCTTGTCTCTACTCTGGGATTGTGGTTTCGGGACTCTCCCAGCTCTGGGAACAGGCTGAGCCTTGGTCATGGGGTGGTGAGCAGTGTCACTGGGTGTCACTCATTTGTATATTTGTATCTGTTACTATTATCATCATCATTATTATTTCCAATATTATTGCAGTTCAGTTATATTAAATTGTTCTTATCTCACCCCACGAGTCTCTTTTCCTTTCACCCCTTTAATTCTCTCCCCATCCCCAGGAGGCGGGAGGGTGAGCGAGCGGCTGCGTGGCGTAAACCACGACGCAGGTGTTTGGGATCTCCCCCGGTGCTGCTGGACACGCTCTGGGAGCATCAGCTCTGCTGCGGACCCCAGAGCAGGTCGTGCTCTCAGAGGTCGGGGCTTCCCCGATACCTCCGGCTCCTCCGATCCTAACGTGCACATTCCAGGCTGTGACTTAAACCTTTTGGTGCCACTTATCGATGTCACCGCGTTGATACGGGGAAGGCTGAGACCTTTGGGAACGAGCTAAAGAGCATTTCCTACCAGAGCGCTGGTGACAGTGGGGAATGACAGCCAGGTTCTGCTGTTTGGTGCTCTGCGCCATCGTCACCCCCCCTGCTGTCATACAAACCTTTAGGAGAGAGGAGCTGCACCTGGGAGTGGGCAGAGGAAACGGTGTTGGGAGCACAGGGCAGGGGGTAAGTCACACTCAGGAGCTGAAATATCACAACCTGCTCCCTGGAGCTGCTGCTTCCTCGACAGAGGGGACAGGGAGGGGACCCGGCAGTCCCAGGCTCCCCAGTCAGGCTCTCCTAACGTTCCCCTGGAGTACCCCCCCCCCCGGTGTTAAACTCACCCTCTCCGTGCTGCCTTTATAAGGCCAGCAGCGCGGCTAACGAGCTTTACCTGTCTGGTTTCTCTGCTCTTAGCTGGAATGTTGGCCGTGCCGCCAGCAACTATGTACCGAGCTTAATTACAGCCTGCCACCCTTCCTTCATCCTCGCTGCCTCTCAGCCCCGTCCCAGTCTGTCCCAGCCTGCCGAAGCAGCTCTGCGCATTGCCGGGCGCTGACGTAACCTCGCAGGTTGAACAAACACCGCTCCTGCCGGAGCGAGAGCCGGCCGGGCCAGCCCAACGCGCTCACCGCACGGCTCCGGAGGGACCTGGGAGATGACTCATGGGGATGGAGCGTTCCACAAACACATTACAGCATTTATCTCCCCGGAGATAATCCTCCTGCAGTCAGGCATGAGGGTGTAAATCCATCCCAGCTCCGTTCACGCGCTTAAGTCGGGCTTGGGACCGGGGTCTGCTCGCCTTGGGCTCCGTCCGTCGGCGGTGAGGCGAAATCCGCGGTGAACCGTGTCTCAGGCCGGCTGCGTCCCTCTCTGGTTGGGCTTTCCAGAATATTTTAGGGTGAAGGTATAACGGTGGGATGGATCTGAGCCTGGTGACGTGAAATTAAGTCGGTTTTCCTCTCGGGGAGCGAGGAAATGGGGCAGGAAGCAGCTGGAAGCCGGCTGCAGAGGTTGAAGGCTGGAGGGGTGTCTGCGGGCACCAAGATCGGACTCGTACAACCCCTGGATCCCAGAAGTGGATTCTCTCGAAGCCGTGTGCCCCGTGTTTCCCTGCAGTATCACCCCAGAGGAGGCGAGCACAGGGAACAACTCCCTGCCTTCGCTTCCGGGTGGGTCTTGGCACGTGCAAAGCGCCCGCGCGCGGAGCTGGAGCAAACCCTCGTGCAGATGTGCACCTCTGGGCAGCCATCCCTCTTCGGGGTGGTTTGGTCTTTGGTTTTTAGCTTCATTTCCTAAAGAAGCAGGGTTTGAGATCCTGTGCCCGCCTCCAACCCACTTCCCTGGCCCGTCTCCCTTCTCCGCCGTCAGAATTGCGAGTCAACGGCAACAGAGCTGGCGAAGGACGTGCCAGGGTCCCCAGCGTCCCCGCTGGGTCAGTCTCCAGGATGGTTTTTGGGGAGCGGTCCCTGGCTGGAGAGCACAGACAGATTAGGGCCTTACAGGGCGGCACTGGGAGGCAGGTTTCCCACCTTCAGGGATGTGTTGGGCAGCAGCCTGCCTGCGTGGTCCCTCGTGCACGGCTGGAGCGCCGCAGCTCGGGCGAGAGCGTGACCAGTTCCATTGCCCAATGATGTTATTCACTTTTCTTCCCCTAAAAAAATTTCCCTTGGGAAAAGAAGCCTCCAAAGGAGTTGGAAACCTCCAAAATGGGCAGAACGTTTGCTCCAGAAGAAGGAACTGGGCTGCAGCAGCCCTCTGAAGGTGGGTGAGGGAGCGGACAGAGCCGGCGCGGGCTGGGACGGGGCTGGGTCGCTGCCGGGAGGATGCTCGGCAGAAGCAGCCGCTCTCTCCCCGTGGATCACTGACAGCTGGGAGCAGCACGGGGGATTGTCCCTGTCCCAGAAATCCCCCCGTGCTGGTGCTGGGTGTTCATGGCACCCAGGGACGGGGGGGGCTTTGCCTGTTTGCTGCCTCGGTCGCCCTGGCAGGGCTCGTGCCGGCTCCCAGCTGGGAGACAGCAGACACAGGAGGCTCTGCAAGCGCAAGAGAAGCAATTTGAGGAGCAGCGCGGGTTCTGAGCGCTGTTCTCCCGCGGCTGTGTGGTCCCACAGAGCAGGAACTCTTCTCAAGACCGACAGTGGGGCTGGGCATGAGCTGGGGCGCGTTGTGGATTCTCTGCTGTCTAATACTGCGGGTGTGCGCGTGCTGCGTCCCTCGCCTCCGGGTGTGGTGGGTGCGGGGGGGTGGTCAGGCTTTTTTTTTTTAATTTTGAGGGATGTAGCATCTCCATCATGCCCGTCCTGTTGTCCAGCAAAGGTAGAACTGGCCAGGAAAATGAAAAGGTGGGGGAGACACGCACCAGCCTGTCTGAGCGCCTTTATCCTTCAGAAACCAGGCTGGGAAGAAGGTGAAGTGCCAGCTGTGGGCAATTAATGAGGCAATTACTGAGCACGGAGGGTGAGAACAGATCTGGGTGACCAGGCTGGGATGTCTCCCCCAGCCCAGCTGCTTTCCTCTCTGGGTTTTCCTGACTGTCGGGGAATAAGCCGAGAAGTGTCACTGCGGGGCCACGGAGCAGATATTTCCTTGGGGAAGCAGAAGGAAGACCAGGGGCTCCGGAGAGGGAAGGCAGGTTGTAATCTTTTCAGGGCAGGGAGCAAATGGCATGATCCGCATCGTGGATTTGATCCAAGCTCAGGGTTGCTGCCGGCAGCACAGCAAGCATCAAGGAGCCCAAGTCTCAACAACCAAATCAAGAGCAGAGAGACACCCACCAGGAGGAATTTAGGGATTCCTGGGCACCTGCGTAGCAGTGGGTCACTTCTGGAAGGATGCTGAGCATCGCGATTGCAGCATGGGGTCAAGAACCAAACTCCTATCCCAGCTCCCCGAAAGCTGGGGGGGGACTTTTTACAAGGGTGTGTAGGGGCAGGACGAGGGGTGATGGATTTAAGCTGGAAGAGGTGGAGATGAGATGTGAGGAAGAAATGTTCTGCGCGGGGGGTGAGGCAGTGGCCCAGGTTGCCCAGAGAAGCTGTGGATGCCCCATCCCTGGAGGGGTTCAAGGCCAGGCTGGATGAGGCTTTGGGCAACCTGGGCTGGTGGGAGGTGGCCCTGCCCATGGCAGGGGGTGGCACTGGGTGGGCTTTGGGGTCCCTTCCACCCAAACCACTCTGGGATTCTGTGATTCTGTTCCTGCTCCACCACCACCACGGAGCGAGACATTTAACTGCGGTGGCTCCGTTAACGTGTCCGGGAAGCGGAGGTATCGGTCCATCCCCTAATTTGCAGACACGTCTGCAAAGAGCTTTAACATCCCTGGGCTATGTTCTCCGCAGAGGCACCGTTATTATTATTTGTGCATCGTTCTGTCCGTCAGGAGCAGGTCTGGGCTCTTGCTCCGGTGCTGTCGGCAGTGCCAGCCCAGGGACAGTCCCTCCCGTCCCTGTCGTGACAGTGCCCACACCTGGGTCTGCTCCACATCAGCGTGGAAGGCTCCAGAGATCCTGTGTGGGCAGATGGGTGGAACTGGAGGGGAAAGGATCTAATTGGGGATTCATCTGCGGTATGCAAATGACACCGGTAATGAGGGGAGCATTGTCTTGGTGAATGAGCCACGGGCACGGCTCAGGTGCTCTTATCTGGAGATCTCAAAACTCTTGGCAAAAGCAGCGATAAGCACGTGGCTGCTGGTCCTCCCTGAAACTTTCAGCTGCCTCGATATTTTCTGTCAAAAGGTTTTCTGGCTAAAAAAATCTTGACTTTTTGGTCCAAGCAGAATTTTGCATTAATTATGGGGTGAAGGGGGGAAAGGAAGAGATGTTCACTAATCCTCAGCAGCCTACATCCATGGGGAGAAAGCTCTGGCTTGCGATAACAGTGCGGAGAATAAATATTTCTCTGTTTTAGCGGCTGTTACCCCTGATAACACCGTTCCCCAGAGCTGCTCTCTGGCCCGCGGCGTGTTTCAGATGCCCCGCGCTCTTTGGGATTTCGCTTTTTATGGGTTTCCTTTCATCTCTAGTTATAATCAGGAAGAGGCTGGGATGCTGAACTTCTCTAACACACACTTCTGCACGCACCAGACCAGGAATTTGCTCCTGGGAAGAACAGAGCGTCTGCGTTAAATCAATCCCGCACCGCCCCGTGCGCGGAGCTGAACCCACACCCCTGGAACCCACCCCCCTCGTACATCAGCCGGCGGGACACCTACTTGCTTCGGAAGTTGTCCATGGTGCTCAGGACCTTTGTCAGCTCCAACTCGAGGTTTTCCTGCTCGTAGTTGAGCGCCTTCATCTCTTGGTTCATTTTGCTCATGTACTGGTCGTAGATGGCCTTGATGTCCGACTCGGAGTGGGAATCGTCCTGGTCCTTCAGGAAGTTCCACCTCGTCGTCAGGATCTTGTTCTGCTGTTCCAAGCACTGGACCTGCGGAAGAGGTTGCAGAGACGTTAGTGACACCGGCAGCCAAAGCGAAGCTGCTGGAGACCTTCGGAGCGGTGGGAAGCTGCTGGAATCAGCGGAGATCTCCGGGTGAGCACCAGAAATCCCCTGGAAATGGGGCCTGAGGATGGAGGGGTACGGTTTGACGCCTTGCCTATTGATAGAGCGCGTTCACATCAAAATGAACGAGCATCTCTTATTAAGTCACTGAAAAACAAGAACTGTTTGGTGCTCGTCTCATTTGCCTTTGAAAAGGCTGAAAATCCCCCCCCAGATCCCCCACACGTGTCCGGGGTGGATGGAAATCTGATTTCCTGCCTCACAGTGGCGTGGACCAAGGTAACTCCTCTCAAATCCGCAGGATTACACCACAAGTCATGAATCAGAGCCTGGGTTTGTGTTGCAAAGCAACGCGGACGAGGCCAATGGGAGCTCTAGAGAACGTGCGGAATAATTACAGGCTCCACGTGAGCTCCGCGTGCGCTTGTTTGTGCGGAGGGGCCACGCCGCATCCTCACCCACCCACCCTTTGTGGGTATCAGGGGAAAGAAGCGCCAGGCTCATCAATCTCGACAGTGACGCTCAGTGTTTAACCGTTCTCATCTTCAAAGCTCTTGGCCAACTTCAGTTCTCTCGTTGCACCTTTTTCTCCTATTGCTCTGTGAACAGGACCGAGCTCCTTCGGTCCCATTGTGGCTGGTGACGTGCGAGTTGCCTCCAGTGGTGTCCTCGGCTCTCCATGGAGGTGATTCAACGCTGATCCCAGAACCCCAGGATGGTTTGGGTGGAAGGGACCCCAAAGCCCACCCAGTGCCACCCCGCCATGGGCAGGGCCACCTCCCACCAGCCCAGGTTGCCCAAAGCCTCATCCAGCCTGGCCTTGAACCCCTCCAGGGATGGGGCATCCACAGCTTCTCTGGGCAGCCTGGGCCACTGCCTCACCCCCCGCACAGGGAAACATTTCTTCCTCACATCTAATTTTAAGGCAGCTTCCCTGTTTGCTGCTGGGACAGTAGATGATCGAATGCATTGGCTGTTGTTCCAAGTCCACCTTTGACCCTCAAATCAACTCTTCAGCTGGGGATCTTGCTCCAAATCCTTAGCATTAGGATCTCCTCAGATCCTTAGCTGCTCTTCTTTTTTCCTTCACTCACTCTTCAGTTTCTTTTCTGTTCCCAAACCGTTCCCATCCACGGGGGTGAGCTGCTTGGCTTCTTCTACAGCAGAGATTCTTCCTCGCAAAGTCTTTTAACGGGAATTCTGCAGCAGAAGGATCACCTGGATCTGGCCACATTTCCCAGAAAATCGTGTTTGAAGAACTGACCAAAGCTTGGTCCTCGGAGACCTCTACCTCTGTGCTGCTCGTGGGGCTTCACACGGGGGCTCCGTCACTTGGCTGTTCTCTGTCCTCCGCCTGGCCATACCTGGATGGAAAATAAACAAATACCAGCAGATCTGGACCAGCCTGCTGGAAAAACCATCAGCAGCAAACCCCTGAAGTCAGCGTGGTCAATCATCCGAGGAATTTGCCGCTCAGACCCGAGCCCATCGGAATTCCTGATTAAAAAGCCAAAGTTCTCTTTGACAAGGAATCGTCATTACCCTCCTCTGGAATGAGGGCCCGAGGCAGACGGCTGAAGGTCACCGCTTGATGCACCACGTGAAGCTCCAGCCTTCCAAGCGACGTGCTGGAGCTGCTGGCACCAAGGCCACCCAACCGCGGTGGGGTGTTTGTGTCTTCTGTCCATCACGCTCCGGAACGCGCACGGACCAGCTGGCCACCAGTTTGGGTTTGTGGGGAAACCTGGAGGTTCTCCCTCCTTCCATCCTGGTTTGTGCGGTGCGGGCTGGTGCGAGCGGTCTGGCTCACGGACGTATCGTCACTGCGGGGTCCTGCCCCATCTCCCCTGCCCCGTCCCTTCTCCCGAGGTTGGGTTCCTGGGCAGGGCTGACATCCACGCCGACGCCCACCTCTCCAGTTGGGTGGTCAAAGTGCAACGCAACCCGCCCGGGTGATTTCCCACCCAGGGGTTCTCCACGCTCGCGTTGCCGAGGTGGGAAGACGCAGCCGTGGAGCCAGCGCCCGGTCCCTCCAGCCCCCGGTGCCGCGGGCGCCTGTCCGCGCACGTCGCTGCGGTTGGTTCGCTGTTGGGTTTGGAGAGATGCTGTGGGAGATGGTTCCCCCGCCCTTCTCCTTCCCGGTGTGAATTCAGGTCCTTAGAGAGAGGCAGAATTAAAACAAAACAAAAACCACCCAAGCCATGGTAGCTTGGCGTTGAGCGCCGGCGTTGGAGACGCAGTGAAGCAATCCTCCGCGGAGATTACCATCTGTTTACAGAGCACCGGGGCTCTGCAGGAACCTGCCTCGGCTGGATGAGCTGTTTTCCTTTGAGAAAACCTTCTGCCTTCTCATGGATCTCCAGAGATGAAAGCGACACTTTCTTGGCTGAGCAACGCAACCCCCTCGCGTGAAAAACCGCAGAGCGGGAAGGTGGGCGGGGGGGTCTCCATTGCCCACCACGTTGCTCTGGACGTGAATTTCCACCTCTGGTGCGGAATTGGAGCCGCTGCCTTCATCGCTGTCGCTGCCCGTGGCTGGCTGTCCCCTCTGGGAGCCAAGGCCTGCTCTGTCCCCCCCATGTCCCCAAGGGCAGAGCTGCCCGTCCTCCCCGGGGACCCGTGGGGACGCCGAAGGAGATGCGTGGGCTGCCCAGCGCCGCTGACCGCGGACGTGGCCCAGCTCCACCTGGAGATGATGCTGGCCCTTGTTAGAGCAGATAGCGCTGACGGGATCGCTAATTGGGTGATTAGCCCAACGCTCAGAGCCTGGCCATGGGTGGCTGGAGACCTCGATAAGGCTCCCGAGAGACCCGTTAGCGTCTGCGGCCCCACCACCGTCCTCGTCCCCGCGGTCCTTACCTTCTCAATGAGGGTCACGAACTGGTTGTTGAGCAGCTTGATGTCCTCCTTCTCCTGCTGCCGCACAGCCTGGAACTCGGGGTCGATGTCGAGGTGCACGGGGGCCAGGAGCCTCCCGTCGATGGCGAAGGAGGGGCAGGAGGAGCAGCGGTACCCGCCGGCCCCGTGCGGGGAGCCGTAGCCATCGCTGGCCAACCCATTGGGACTGCGGCCGCCCGGGCGATCCGGGGACGTGCCGGATCCGCTCATCCTCCCCGACACCTCCCAGGAGCAGAGGGAGCCACTGGAGAAGCCTTCGCAGGGGTTAGTCATCCTCGGCTGGGGCTCTGCAGCTCCAGGGGAGGGGAAGGGAGAGGGAAAAAAAAATAAAGAGATGAAGTTTTCTCGCTGCTGCTGCCTCAAAGGGAAGGAGAGCAGTGGCACGCCGAGGAGTTTGGTCGGCTTAATTCCCGTCTCCTCGGCTCGTGGGTTGGCTAATGAATTGCAAGCACCTGTTCTCCTATGTTCATTAAACGGAGGAGGGTGTAACCGTTGATGTAATCCAGATCAACCTGTTGGCTTTTCTTTTTTTTTTTTTTTTTCCCTTCCCTCCTCTCTCTCCCCTCCTTTCTTCAGGAGCTTGTTTGTGTGGTGAGGGCACAGGCACTGGCAGCAAAAACAAATCACTCGCAGGTAATTCGCCGGGCCCTGAGCCGCCGCTTTCCTCATCCTTAAATGGTGAAAAAAAGGAACCAAAGGTGCTGGGCTGCAGCAGGCTCCGGGCACGGCGCGTTCAGCCCCTGGCTGGTTTCCAGCCGTGATCTGCAGGAAGGAATTGCGTTGGGTTTTTTTTTTTTTTTTTTCCTGAAATGAAATTTCTGACGCTGTGCCCAGCCTGTGAGGATGTCCAGTTTGGCTGACACGGCATCTCCCAGTGCAGAATGGCACCAGACCCCCTCTTGGTGCTCAGATCCCGTTGTAACGTGTCGCTTGGTCCCTTTGGAGTCCCGGCTCCTGCACAGCACCGTGTGCTGGATCCCACGTCCTCCCTGTGGGATGCTGGAGGCGGGGATGGAACCGTTCTGCCAAAGAACGATGCGGACGGATGATGGCTTGGGATTAAAGCTGCTGGGAAAGGCAGGGGGGGAAAAGCCCTTTTCCAACGGGAGCATTGGGACCACTCTACCCTGAGATGAGGAACGTCTCCCCGCTGGTGCCAGGGCTGGAGCTCCCGTTGTCCCACTTTGCCGGGCAAGGGGTGGATCTGAGCTCGCCCCATTATGGGGAGACACGGAGGTGCTGGGTCCCAGGGGGACCCTAATTTCGGTCCGGCCAGGGCATCGCTCTGCAGCCATGCCCAGCGGCCTGACACTGGAGTGATGCTGCTCTCCAGCACCGTAGATGCACGTAGCGCTGCACAAACCCACCGCCCCGTGCTGTCCGTTCCAGGATGGAGAAGGGAGGGCAGCCGTCATACCTCGCTGCGTGCGGCTCTCCCTCGCTGTCTTCCCTGCCCGGCGGGATGGGCAGCGCTGACTCAGGGTGTTTCCTCCCTTCCTGCCGATGTTCTCCGTGCTCCTCCTCGGCCAGGTATTTGGTTCAATTGGGAATGGGCTGGTCTCCAGAGCTGGTCGTTAAGATTTGGCGCCAGCCGTCTTGGGTACACGGCGAAACAAGCTGAAAAAGGGATGGGGACCCCAGGAGGGTGGTACCAAGGTGGAGGAGGTTGTGGTGAAGGGTTCAGGTGCCTTCAGCTAAGCTGCTGTGTCCTCCTGCTCCCGTAGTGTTGCTGCCTGGGTCCCTGCAGCCTGGTTGGGCTTCTCTCCTGATCCATGTGGATGGAGTCGTCACCATCCAAAGATCTGAGGGGTCCCAGGATCTCCTGTGCTGGAGATGTCTGGAGTGAAGCGACGTGTGGCTTTGAGTCTGCAGCGTGGTGGGTTGGTAGGTTGGGGTTTGGGGATGGGCATGGGGCGGCTTAAACCTTTGGTGGAGAAACCTGGAGAGTCTGGTCACCCTTCCCTTACAGAATCCCGGAACGATTTGGGTGGGAAGGGACCTTAAAGCCCACCCAGTGCCACCCCCTGCCACGGGCAGGGCCACCTCCTGCCAGCCCAGGTTGCCCAAAGCCTCACCCAGCCTGGCCTTGAACCCCTCCAGGGATGGGGCATCCACAGCTTCTCTGGGCACCCTGGGCCACTGCCTCACCCCCC
>WKFP01013727.1:6476-17564 GCA_011057875.1 Pterocles orientalis
AGATGTGAGGAAGAAATGTTTTCCTGTGCGGGGGGTGAGGCAGTGGCCCAGGTTGCCCAGAGAAGCTGTGGATGCCCCATCCCTGGAGGGGTTCAAGGCCAGGCTGGATGAGGCTTTGGGCAACCTGGGCTAGTGGGAGGTGTCCCTGCCCATGGCACTGGGTGGGCTTTAAGCTCCCTTCCAGCCCAAACCATCGGGGGATTCTATGATCCTCCTCTGGACCTGCTGCCCCTCCCTGCCTTGTCCAGAAAAATTTCTCTCCATTTCCACCCATTTCTGCCTCTTCCCTTTGCCGTCCTGGCCTCACTGGGGCAGCAGCAGTGCCAGCGGCAGACGTGGTTTCCCAGCCGGTGGGGACAACCAGACCCTTCACAGGAGCATCCCTGGGGGGGCAGCTCCCTCCTGGGCACCCCCCAGCAGAGAAGGGAAAGGGGGGAAGGGGGAGCACCCGCCTCCCACGCAGGGCACCAGCATCCCACCCTGGCTGCTTTGGAAAGGGCAGGATGCGGCCCCGGTGCTGTGGGTGCCGTATGGACCACGGTGATGCACCGACAGCCTAAAGCAACGCCCACATTGGCCATGACAACGGGGTGCCAGGGACAGCCTTCCACCGCAGCGTCCTCCTCCTCCTCCTCCTTGGCTCTTGTCTTTCTAAAGATGCTTTAATTTATTTTTTTTTTCAAGAAAGTGGGACAGCCGACGCGTCTGCAATCTGGGGGTATTTTCCATAACATAAACATATTAAAAAAAGAAAAAAGAAAAGGGAAAATAAAAAAGAA
Source organism: Pterocles orientalis (assembly GCA_011057875.1). Classification (NCBI taxonomy): domain Eukaryota; kingdom Metazoa; phylum Chordata; class Aves; order Pterocliformes; family Pteroclidae; genus Pterocles; species Pterocles orientalis. Next base: position 7,256 of record WKFP01013727.1, read on the forward strand.
ACAATGATTTTCCATTCCCACTGGAAGCAGCGAGTGCGTTTGGGACATGAGGAATGGATTACTCAAGCTATTGTAAAATAAAATATAAAAACAACCAAAATAGGAGGAGAAGGGAGAGATCTAAAAAAAAAAAGAACTTGGTTGGGAAGGGCGACACAGAAAAATAGGCTTTTTTTCAGCACTCTGTTGTGCAGGAGGGTCCTGGAGAGACCCAACCTTTGCCTCTGGGATCCTGGCTGGGGGGAAAGGGGCACCTGCCACCCTGGAAGGTCCCATCACCTGGTGACAAGCATCCCACCAGGGATTCGTGTCCCCAAGGTGCCACCAGCTTCTTTGACGTGATTCGGGGCAACTTGCACGTGATGGTGAGGGATGCTCTAATGATGCCCCAAATCGATGCCAGCTCTAGCCCAGCCCACCCCAGCGTGGTCCAGGGCACCCACCACCCTCGCTGGGGTTTCACCGGTGCCTTTGGCATCATGGTGGGGTTTGACCTCATAACCACGAGCTGTCGGCGTGGAAAAGCCACGCAGGGAACCCGGCTGGGAGGAGGAGGTACCGTCCGAGGGTGTTTTCTCCTGGTAAGGATGGGATTTGGGGCCCCAGGGCTGGTTTTTGTCGCTTTTTTTTCAGTTACTCTGTGTTTATGGCAGCTATATTGGGATGTGATTTCACCAGGCAGCGTGGTTTTTGTTAAAATAGCTTCCAAAAAAAAAAAAAATCAAACCAAAATGGTAGGAATGATGTTAACGGCACAACCCTGGACCAAAATCTGCGCCCTGGCTCCTCGCACCCTCTGCGCATCCTGGGTGGCGGCCAGGGCTCAGGCTGGCGCAGGGACAGACAGACAGACGGAGGGACGCACAAACTCCGCGTGCCGACGATGGAGAGCACAGCAGTGCCCGTGGTTGCAGGACGGGGTGAGTTGGTGGTTCAGAGACGCTCGTTGTGTTAACGAACCTCGGTTGGGGCTTTGCGAGAGGTTTCCCGCGTGGCTCCAGGTGCGGCGTTGGGATCCCAGGGTGCGGGTCCGGGTGTCCAGTGGATGCGGGTGGGTTCAATCCTGCTCCTCTTGCAGCCAGAGGGTGGTGCCTTGACGGTAACGTTGCCTTGAAGGGGAGGTTTCTTGGAGGAAAACTTCAACAGGCAACCGGAGCGGTTGGTTTCTGATCTCCGGAGCCAGCACGTGGGTTATTCCCGGGAGCGGCACGTTTCCGAATGGAGCAGCGCAGCCCGCGCACGCCTCCCGGCAGCTGCTGGTGGGGCTGCTACAGGAACATCCCCAGCTGCGGCTCGATTTTCCTTCCCGACGAGGAGCCAAAAAATTGGGGAGGATACGACACTCAATGACAAATACTAAAAACCGCCGCGAAAAAAGCCTCCTTCCATCCCTGCTTACAAAAAATTTAAAGGAATATTGCTCCCTGCATCCCACGCTGGGCGATAGTGGGTGTAAGAGGATGCTCGAACTGGGAGCGGGACCACACGTCGGGGGGGTGACAGGAAAAACTGGGGGGGCTGGTAGACGTGAAATGGGGCTGCGCCGTTTCCCTTTAAACTGGAAGCGTGTGCATGGAGACAATTTAAGGACAGAGCATGGCGATTTCAGTGATTTGAAGTCAGGAACAAACCACTCAGCGGGCTGCGCCGTTTTCCCTCATTAGCAGAGAGAAGGTGCCCCAGCCAGGGAACATAAAGCCCAAATTTTGCAGCTCCAAAATTAAGCCCTTGTTCTGCAGCTCCTTTGCACCGCGCTGCATTTTACTGGCCACTTTTGTGCCCAATTACCCTGAACCCTCTGATTAAACACCTTTTTTTTTATTAGCCCTGGGTCGGTTTGGAAAAGTCTCGCTGAAGGAGCGAGACTAATATTTTTTTTTTTTCATAAAACTCGGTAGAACTGCCAGGCTGGGAGGAGCAGCCCCAGCCCCGGTCCCTGAGCATGGTGGTGGGACATCAGCCACCATCCCAGCCCCGTTCCCATGGGATTTGGATCCCTGCACGTGGTTTAAACCTCCCTCACTCCTGCAGCTGATAGGGACCTCTGAGCAGCAAAGCGTTTCAGACCCGAATTTACTCTGTGCTAGCACAGTGCGTTTGCTTTTGCACCTGGAGCTGGGCAAAAACGGTTGAAACTGGGGGCTCCTGGCTGCCAGGGTGGGACGCACGCGTGGTGCTGGGGCTGTGTTGCGTGCCAGGGGCTGGTGTGGGGGCTTTGCTGCAGCCAAGGGGTGGGAGATGGGGGGAAGTGAAGCCGGGGACCCCCTGTGCAGCACACCCAAGGTCCTTGGGGAAGGGTGTGGATTGAACCCAGACATTTTGCTTTTCCCACCAACGGCTTCTCCTGGAGCCCACGCATCCCACCAGTGATGGTCTGCTGGTCGGTTGGAGGAGAAAATGTAAAAACCTTCTTCAAAACCCCCCAGGTCCAGAGGGCCAGGCGGGCACGGAGCAGCTCAGACCCCAGGACACGGCTGCGGTTGCATTTTGCAGATAAGATCCCCTCTGTCCCCACAGAGCCGGCTGCTTGTGCGAGACCGAAAGCCGCTGCCGTTGTGTCTGGGCGAGTTCTCCATTTCTCTCCAGCCCCAACCTGCTGCTGAAGCACCCCGACTTCCCGGGCTGGGGCGAGGAGCCTGCTCGTGCTGTCAGGCAGCTGACCCAGGCAGACAGGCACCTCCTGCTTGCGTATGAACTTTTCTAAGAAACTTCTGCAAAAAAAAAAAAAAATCAAACCAAAATGGTAGGAATGATGTTAACGGCACAACCCTGGACCAAAATCTGCGCCCTGGCTCCCCGCACCCTCTGCGCATCCTGGGTGGCGGCCAGGGCTCAGGCTGGCGCAGGGACAGACAGACAGACAGAGGGACGCACAAACTCCGCGTGCCGACGATGGAGAGCACAGCGGTGCCCGTGGTTGCGGGACGGGGTGAGTTGGTGGTTCAGAGGCGCTCGTTGTGTTAACGAACCTCGGTCGGGGCTTTGCGAGAGGTTTCCCGCGTGGCTCCAGGTGCGGCGTTGGGATCCCAGGGCGCGGGTCCGGGTGTCCAGTGGATGGGGGTGGGTTCAATCCTGCTCCTCTTGCAGCCGGAGGGTGGTGCCTTGACAGTAACATTGCCTTGAAGGGGAGGTTTCTTGGAGGAAAACTTCAGCAGGCGACCGGAGCGGTTGGTTTCTGATCTCCGGAGCCAGCACGTGGGTTATTCCCGGGAGCAGCACGTTTCCGAATGGAGCAGCACAGCCCGCGCACGCCTCCCGGCAGCCGCTGGCGGGGCTGTGAGAGGAACATCCCCAGCTGCGGCTCGATTTTCCTTCCCGACGAGGAGCCAAAAAATTGGGGAGGACACGACACTCAATGACAAATACTAAAAACCGCCGCGAAAAAAGCCTCCTTCCATCCCTGCTTACAAAAAATTTAAAGGAATAGTGCTCCCTGCATCCCACGCTGGGCGATAGTGGGTGTAAGAGGATGCTCGAGCTGGGAGCGGGACCACACGTCGATGGGGTGAAAGGAAAAACTGGGGGGGCTGGTAGACGTGAAATGGGGCTGCGCCGTTTCCCTTTAAACTGGAAGCGTGTGCATGGAGACAATTTAAGGACAGAGCACGGCGATTTCAGTGATTTGAAGTCAGGAACAAACCACTCAGCGGGCTGCGCCGTTTTCCCTCATTAGCAGAGAGAAGGTGCCCCAGCCAGGGAACATAAAGCCGAAATTTTGCAGCTCCAAAATTAAACCCTTGTTCTGCAGCTCCTTTGCACCGCGCTGCATTTTACTGGCCACTTTTGTGCCCAATTACCCTGAACCCTCTGATTAAACACCTTTTTTTTATTAGCCCTGGGTCGGTTTGGAAAAGTCTCGCTGAAGGAGCAAGCCTAATATTATTTTTTTTTTCATAAAACTCGGTAGAACTGCCAGGCTGGGAGGAGCAGCCCCAGCCCTGGTCCCTGAGCGTGGTGGTGGGACATCAGCCACCACCCCAGCCCCGTTCCCATGGGATTTGGATCCCTGCACGTGCTTGAAACCTCCCTCACTCCTGCAGCTGATGGGGACCTCTGAGCAGCAAAGCGTTTCAGACCCGAATTTACTCTGTGCTAGCTCAGTGTGTTTGCTTTTGCACCTGGAGCTGGGCAAAAACAGTTGAAACTGGGGGCTCCTGGCTGCCAGGGTGGGATGCACGCGTGGTGCTGGGGCTGTGTTGCACAGCAGGGGCTGGTGTGGGGGCTTTGCTGCAGCCAAGGGGTGGGAGATGGGGGGCAGTGAAGCTGGGGACCCCCTGTGCAGCGCACCCAAGGTCCTTGGGGAAGGGTGTGGATTGACCCCAGACATTTTGCTTTTCCCACCAACGGCTTCTCCTGGAGCCCACACATCCCACCAGTGATGGTCTGCTGGTTGGTTGGAGGAGAAAATGTAAAAACCCTCTTCAAAACCCCCCAGGTCCAGAGGGCCAGGCGGGCACAGAGCAGCTCAGACCCCAGGACACGGCTGCGGTTGCATTTTGCAGATAAGATCCCCTCTGTCCCCACGGAGCCGGCTGCTTGTGCGAGACCGAAAGCCGCTGCCGTTGTGTCTGGGCGAGTTCTCCATTTCTCTCCAGCCCCAACCTGCTGCTGAAGCACCCCGACTTCCCGGGCTGGGGCGAGGAGCCTGCTCGTGCTGTCAGGCAGCTGACCCAGGCAGACAGGCACCTCCTGCTTGCGTATGAACTTTTCTAAGAAACTTCTGCAAAAAAAAAAAAAAAGAGATGAGGTCATGCTGCTGAGCGCAGGGTTTAGTGGAGATGAGCCGGCGCGGTTCCCTTTCCAGGCTGCTGGAGATGGGTGAGGAGCAACCAGTGACTTAAGAGCAGTCCCTAAATAACATCACGTTTGATTTGTCTGAGTTCATCGCCAGAAACCAGAAAAGTACCTTCTGCGGCGGTTTTAGCCTGTGACTAATTTCTCCACGTCGGGGATTTGTTCTGTGCCTGGAGGGATGCGTAAGCGCGGGGTGGATTCGGGGGATGAACCCTCCCGGGGGCTGGTTTTCTGGAGCGGCTCTGCACCCACCAGACTTACCGATGGGGGATGTCGGGCAAACTCACTCGTGAGAGTCTTTAGGGAAGGGAAAATGTAAAGGTTTGCACCGGAAAAAATAATCCGAGGAAGGGGCAGAAGCAACGCAACTCTGAGCCCACCCAGTCAAAGCAGCCTGGCGGTGAAACAGCATCGTCCCGAGTTATTCATAGGAGTGAAAGTGGTGAATAATGGCAAAAAGTAAATGAACCTGGAAAAAATGGTGCAGGACAGCTTGCAGCTGGAACCCGAGGCCGGTTTTCTCAGAATGGCTTTGCTGTGAGCGAGTAGGTTGCCAGCAGAGGTTGAGGCTGTGTCGCTGCTGGAGGAGCTTCACTGCGGGTTGCCACCGCGCCTGGCGGAGGCGGCGGAAATCAGGGATCGATCCCGTAGCGATGATAAACACCTCGTGCGGGAAAAGCTGCTCCTCAGCCAGGACCTTATATTTTGTGGAAAAGCACCAACGTGTTGCATTGGCAGAAATATTTGGGGTGCAGTCCTGGCGCTGGCGTTGCAAAAGAGCTGCCAGCCCGCCCGAACCTCATCTGTGTTTTCTGCCTCGAGCGACACGGCAGTTCCTGAGCTGCGGGTGCCGGCGATCCCCTGGGCAAACTGCCTGAGGAGCAACCCCAGCGAGGCGGCCCTGGGGCGATGCTGGGATGCAGGATATACCCACAGGGCTGAGCAGGCAGCTGCCTGCAGGCAAGCCGTGTACTGCTGGCTCTTTGCTTGTGCTGCACGTTTGCTCGTGCTGGAGCAACGCGCTGCCAGCCTTCTGTTTGCGTTTCTCCAGCTGTAGGCGATGCCGCTTGGTGCAGCCCTCGCAGCTCCGTTGGGCTCCATCACTCCGGTCGGTCCCATTCTTCCCATCCCCGACCTCTCCCATGAAATATCAGGTTTGGGGACTTTTCCAAATCATTCTCTTGCTGGTGAACAATTATCAGCCACCCAGCGCTGGCGCTGCTCTGCAAAGCTCGTCTGCCTGCAGCCAGGTGGGGAAAACCCTCGCGTGGATGAAAGCTGTGGGATCAGGCACGTTTCTAAACCAGGCGTTTGTAAACCAAGCACCTCCTGTGATCTGCCGCCCTTCCAACCCACCGGCCCTGCCTCCGTCGAGGCTCAGCCCGGGCGAGAGCGATGGGGTCAGCACCTCAGAGAGGGGGAGATGGGGAAAGGCTTTGGGCAACCTGGGCTAGTGGGAGGTGTCCCTGCCCATGGCAGGGGTGGAACTGGATGATCTCAAAGGTGGTGAGACACTGGAACAGGTTGCCCAGAGCAGCTGTGGGTGCCCCATCCCTGGAGGGGTTCAAGGCCAGGCTGGATGAGGCTTTGGGCAACCTGGGCTGGTGGGAGGTGTCCCTGCCCATGGCAGGGGGTGGCACTGGGGGGGCTTTAAGGTCCCTTCCCACCCAAACCATCCTGTGATGCAATTCTGTGATTATCCCGACTTTATTATTATCCCGATTATCGGCCAGGCTGTAGGAACAGCACTGAAAGATGCTCTTTGGGAAACGCCATCACTTGTTCAGCCACCGTACGGGGCCGGGAGGTTCATTTTCCCACCCCGCCAGGGATGAAGTCGTGCGATGGGGCAGTTTTGCCCACTCATGGCTATTTTCCGAGGCAAGACACCACTTCCCGCAGCCTTGGCGTGTTGCAAGAATTGCTTCGCTCAGCACGTGCAGGAGGATTTCCCTGCGCCCCAGCCCTCGGCGCTCTGCCCAGGAGCCCTTCCGTGACAGCAGCTCCTCCGAGCGCCTCTCCTCGGAATTTGAAATCATATCGTGTCTATCTGCGTCCACCCCGGTGTACTTTTCTCGTCGTCATGTGCCTTTCGGTTCCTCTTTTCACCATCCAGACGTTTCCCCTTTTTCTTTCCTTTGGAATTTTTTTGATTTCTCCCCCTGTCGCCTTTTGGGTTTTGAAGGGCTCGGCACCGCCCCGGGCTCCAGCGAAACAGCCCCGGGACGGGCACTGCCTGGGGTCCCCGTGCTCGGTCCCTTCCGTCGTGGTTTTGGCTGTGCCGGGCTCCAGGGAGGGTCTGTCTGGGGGTCCTGGCTTCCCCATGAAACACTCCCCACGGCTTCAACCATCTGATTTCCAACGTGGGGAACAGGCGCGTTGGCGATGTCTCCACTCAAGAAGAGTCCCCACTGCCCACAGGGTCTGGCAGGAGGCATCACACCCCCCTAAAACTCCTCCAAAACCCCCAGAGAGAGAGAAACTCCCATCAACTCAAAGAGCTCTGAACAAAGCCCAATGTTTGCCGTTGCGTTATCCACCTTTGGGCATTTTTGGAGGAGATGGGCTGTCCTTAGGTGCTCCATAACCTTTGCATGAATAGTTCCTTTTCTCTGCATAAGCACATTCTTACAGGAGCGTTGGGCTCTCGGGCTCCGCTCACTTCTCTGTTCACTTGTTTAAATCAAGCATAAAGCTCTAACTGTTCTTTGAATATTTATGACTAGTTTTTATCTCATGCCATGCATACAAAACATACTTGATTTCTTTCCTAAAAGTTTTTTTCAAGTGCAAAGTTTCAAAAACATGTGGCTTTTATTGCAGGCAGGAATGAATAACAGCATTCCACCAGTAACCACATTAAATGGAACAGTAATATTCATATGCGTAAGGGCAAAAGCTGCCTTGTTTCCTATTTGCAGTTGAACTCTGAAATTAATTAAGGACTAAAAGGATCTGACAGTCATTAGGATCTTTTAAAAAGGAGTGGAAGTGGCAGATGGGACCCACGCTCCAAAAAGCTCCGCTGTGCTATCAATAGCACGGAGGATGTGAGCCCTGGACATGCTCCTCACTGTCGGGCCGGCGTGGGGAGAGGAGCATCGCCGTCCCCAACAATGCAGAACGGCGCTTTCGTGACTTCAGAACCGCAGGATTCGCGTCAATCGCACTCGTGCTCCTAAGTCACTTTTGAAAAACCCCAGCGCATCCCGCCGATGCTGCACGCGCGCGTGTTTGTGCTCGGGGCGTGCGCCAGAGGCTGCTGCCGGGGGAGCGGCGGGTCCTGGCTCCTCTCGTGCGCTGTTTGGAGACGATAAATCCCCCGATGGAAGCAGCATCGCTCCTGGTTCACCCTGGTGCGTGCGCTTGGGGCTCAGCGCCTGGTCCCCGGGTGGCCGAGGATGCTGTGTAGGTGGAGGGTCTCCCTGGGGATGCTGATTGAAGTGAGGACTGGGAGTTAAGTATAAAATGGGGAGATCTGGGCGGACAGGGAAGCCCCAAAGCTGGCAGGAGAGTCAGTGACCTTCTCCAGCCGTGGCCTTTTCCGGTCATTCACATGATGGTGAATGAAACCTGGCCCAGGCAGCCAGGTGGGAATCTCGTATGGATTTTCCCCGGGGACAGCATTTCGCACCAGGATCCAAGACTCTTGCTGGAGTCTTTGTCCTCCTCTCGCTGCCTCAAGCGAGGATCCTGGACGCCAGGGCAGCATATGCAGACGGCAAGGTGGATTTGGGCAGCCACGGCTCCCGTGGGGTTAACGGCTCAGCTCAGGATTTGATGTCAAGCTGCAGCCTGGTCTTGGAAGCGGGTGCTGAGCAGGGTTTCCCCACTGCGGGTATCGCCCAAGCCCGCGGCACAGCCCCGCTGGAGTCGTCAACAGGCCGCTCTCGCAGCTGGTCCCTCGCCCCAGCGCCGGCTTCCCCCTGGTTTATGTCTGGGGCAGCCGCCGCCTTTTCTCCCCATCCCCAGTTCCCCCTTATTCCTTCCCCTGAGCCCCGCAGCTTCCTCCCGCAGGAACCTCTTGCCTGCAGTGTCTGTAATTGCCCCCCGGGAGCCCGTTGGAGCGGTGACACTCAGGGGTTAAAAATTGTCGCCGTGGTGCACCCTGTTGGACCCAGCATCTGTTGTTTGATTTATGAATGAATAGCACGCTCCCTCCCTGCATGCTGCTCTCAGATCCCCTTCCCTCCGCTGCAAAATAGATCCAGACACCCGCATGGCCCGCCGGAGCGCCGTGCTCCTGCGCGCTCGGAGGCAGGGCTTGCGATGAATTTTTAATAGAAAGCTTCCTATGAGCCTCCGCACCCGCGTCCTCGCCGTCGAAACGAGTGGCTCTGCCACTAAAGAGCAGCTCAAATGAATTAAAAACTACAGAGGAGCCTGGAAGGGGAGTAATCCCAGCGAGTAATGATTTAAAGAGCCGCTGACCTCCCTGCCATGCGAACAGTAGCTTTTAAGTATTTGCAAAGAGGCTCCTGCAAATCCGGGGTCTTACACTCTATTAACCTCCTCTGGAGTGCGGGGAGGGTGGTGCAGGAATAATTCCCACGTGTCGGTGTCTCTGGGTTTGCGGAGGACCAGAGCCGTGGGAGGCTTGCCCCCTGCTTGAGGCTCTGAATCCTGCTGCACTGGAAAGGATCATCCAAATGGGAGATAAATCCCGGGAGGGCACGGCGCCGAGGGTCCCTGTAGCTCCGGGACAGCTTCGCTGGCTTGAACATCCTTTTGCAGAAATAGCCGCTGGGTTGCTCTGCTGGGCTGTGTGCCCCTGGGGGTCACGAGCCAATCTGGGGTCAGGGGGAGCCCATTTTGCCACTGCCCTGGGGTTTGGGGCTCGGTTTGTGTTGCTGCATGTTGGCGAGTGGCTTTGCACCTGTGCAGGGAGGTGCAGGGTGATGCAGGGGTGAGTCTGCATCCTGTCGCCCTGAAATCGAGAACAAGTCGGGGTGGGAGGGGAGAGGGTGCTGGACAGAGAGGCGTTTGGGAGGGAGCAGGACGTGGTACCCTGGGCACCCAGGAATGCCCAGCCTCAGTGACTGGCTCGGGATATTTTTAGGAAGCGCTTTTGTGTTACCTTGAGGACACGGAGGTGATGTAATCAAGCGTCTTTTCTAACACACCACTCCCAGTGTAAAAAGGGATTGGAGAAATCCACCCCTGGAGGGGTTCCAGGCCAGGCTGGATGAGGCTTTGGGCAACCTGGGCTGGTGGGAGGTGTCCCTGCCCATGGCAGGGGGTGGCACTGGGTGGGCTTTAGGGTCCCTTCCAACCCAAACCATCCTGGGATTCCATAACATGTGTGGGTGGCAGGGCTGTGAGCAGACACTGAACGGGTAAAGCACCCAAACCTGGAAAGGCCGCGAATACAAACCTGGCAAACCTGGAAAAGGGCACCGTGCTGCAGGGAGGCAGCTGCCCCGCTGGAACCGAGCCCAAAAATCACCCGATGGGGGCTCGCAGGACGGGGGGGCAGCCAGGACGGGGCTCCGGGCGTGCGGGGACCGGGTGACCC
>WKFP01013727.1:23522-51022 GCA_011057875.1 Pterocles orientalis
TTGAGCTCTTTGTTTTTTTTTTTTTTTTTTTTTTCTTTTCATCCTCCTTACACAAATTTCCAAACTGAATGCAACTCAATCTCAGCTTGACTCTTGAATTCATTATTAACTTTCCTCCTCTGCAGTCCCAAGCTCTGAATTAACAGTAATTTACAGTCTCAGAAAGCGCTTGGGTGAATAGTCTCCTTCCTCGAGCAGAGTCCTGGCAACCACTCATTACAGCAGTGGAAACACCTCCGCTGCCTCTAACAGGCTTCAGAGCCAGAAGCATAACTCAAGTGCTGATTATTATTTTTTTTAATATATGTATATTCTTGTGGGATGAGGCTTTGTAATATTTGCAGAAGAAATCACCCTGTCGGGGCTCCCTGGGGCTGGTGCCGTGGGGATTTCTCGCAGCGTGAAGCGTGTGTTTGGTTCCCTGTGCTCAGCCCTGCTGCCCCGGTGAGGGGCTCCTCCAGATCTATGTGATGGGGGAAAAAAATCGTTTCTACTGAATTTTTATCCTGGGTGTCACACTTGCTTTCCTTCCTTTGGCTTCGTCTCTGCAAGCCGGGTGCTGGTTTCGTTTATTCTGGCAGAAATCTGGATTTGCTGCAAAATGTGTAGTTGGAGCAGAGCTGTGTGTGTGCAAGTGTTCGTGTAAATCCACGCGTGGCCGCGGGTCTGCAAACACGCCGAGAGCCCTGAGAACCCAGCAGCAAGAAAACAGGAGCTGAAATGGTTCCGAATTGGGCATTTTTTAGGATTAACAGAGCAGGTCCTTCCACACACCCCCCTCCCCAAATTACCATCTCCATGTGCAAGACAAAGGGAGGGGGGAAGGACCAGCTTCCCCCCGTGCTTCACCCTAAAAAAAAGAAAAAAAAAAAAGAAAAAAAATAAAACAAACCAAACCACCCTTTTCTGCTCGGATTGCACTGTATAAAATGAAAGCCAAGGTCAGAGGGGTGCTGCGATGCCGGCTGCACCCCCTCACCTGCTCTCGCAGCCAGAACATTCCCCCCGGAGCATCCCCCGGAGCCGTGGGTGCTCCCAAACCCACCCGGGAGCTGGGATCCTGCCCCACGCAGGTGCTGGGGTGCGGTGGGAATGAGTAACCTGAGCCCAGGCTTCCCGAAAAGGCGGGAAATGAGTAAAAATGATGCTGAGTAATAATTGTCATTTTCGATTCATGGGAGGATTTTTTTTTTTTTTGAAAGCTGTTAAAGACGTAAAAAAATGGCCCCGGCCGTGCTCCCCGGAGAGGAGGCTTGTGTCTGCAGTGGGCAGAGGGGGGGAACCAAAATTCAGGGAGATTATTCCACCTGCAGAATTAAAAATAATAATAATTAAAAAAATTGGATGCAGTAGTAAATAGGGAAGGCAAGGAGGGAGCTGCTGGGATGAGCTCCTGGGGTGTGCAGGAGCATTTTGTGTCTCCAGCTCCCTCTCCTCCTGTGGAATTTCCTTTTTTTTTTTTTCTCCCCCTTCGCTGCAGCTCTTTATTTAGCCAGAGCCCAGCTCGGCCAAGCTGCAGCCCTGGTGCAAAAGCTCTCTCCCATCCCCAGCTGCTTGCAAAAGAATCCCCGAGAGGCAGAACGTGGCGAAACACTAGCTGGAAGCTACACGGGGCTGTTCGGTCTGTTCCTGGGTAAATGGGAGCATCTCCAGGGCCTCCCCCATCACACCCACCTGCTGGCTGCCTTCCCTTCCCTCTCTCCTCTCTGCTGGCACCTTTCTCTCCTCCTCCCAGCTCCCCTGTGCAGCACCGGCATCTTCTTGCCCAACTCTTGTGCAAAGTCCTTTTTTTTAAACTTTAAATGCCTTTTTTTAAATTTTATTTTTTCTCCCCCATTTTTGACTTTTTTTTTCTTCCTGCCATTCAGCCTCCCTTAGCCTCTCCCTCCCCTTTCAAAATCCCTCTCGGCTCTTAACCCCCTGTTCCCCATTTCCACCCCCTCCCTGCCATCCTGGCCGGCGTGTGGAGGAGGAAAGGGACACCAAGAGGAATTATCACCCCCCATGACCCTTGTGGGGAAGCACCCACACGGTAAAACCCATCCCTCCAGCTGTGACTATGCATAAACCCCCCCGTGCCGGTGCCTGGGGGTGGGAATGGGGGCGATGCGGCCGCACCGGGATGTGCAGACCCGTCTCCGCTGGCCCGGTGAGGACTCGGACCTTTTGTAAATTCGCTTTCTGAGGTTTGACGCTGTGTAAATGGGGGTGAACGGAGCTGCTTTTCTTTTTCCTCCCCTCCACCAGCAAAGAAGGCGAGTGGAGGGGGGAGCGGGATGCTGGGGGGGCACCGGGGGCTGCGCCGCGCTCATACATCGTGGTTTTGTTCTCTCCTGCCCTGGGCTGGACGGTGAAACGGGGGGTGAGGATGAGGAAGGGCTGAAGGCTGGGTTCCCATACCCGAAGAACGAGGGGTGGAGGGATCCCCATGTTCCCCCTTGGCCCCCCCGCAGCCCCAGCAGCGGTGCGAGTGCTCGCGGAGATGACGGTGGGTGGTGTCTCCTGCCCTGCTCGCTTTGGGTGCGTGCGTCAGAGATTCGGTGCTTTCAGTGTCCCCGCTTGGTGTGACCACAGTGGGCGTCAGGAGCGTGTCCCCAAGCTGGGCTGGGAGGAGGAGGAGGATGCTTGGGGGGGTCCTCCCCATCCAGGCAAGAGCATTCCCCATCCCCTCTCCATCTCATCCCTGCCGGGTTTTTCCGGCTGGGCCCCATCCTGCCCACACACAAACCCCCTCCGTGGCCACTTTTCCTCCCCAAAAACCTCCTTCCCCCCATGTCCCCGGGGAGGGGGCGATGGGGCCGTGGTGGGAGCGGAGCCACCCTGGAGGGGCAGTATGGTGACCGCTGCCCCGGCTCACCCCGAGCACCTGCTCCCGCCTTGGGCGGCACGTCGCTGGTGGGTGGGAAGGCTTCTCACCTCCCACGGCTCTGAGCTGTTTCCAAGAATCGTCGCTTTTCTGCTTTCGTATTTTCGAGAGGCTCTGGGGGGGGTGAGGGTTTCCCTCCCCGTCAACCCCGGCTGCAGCCCAGCCCCGTGCTCTCGGCTGGGAAATGGGGAGTTTGGGGGGTCTGCAGAGGGGGAACCCCCCCCGACTGTGCCTGGGCGAGGTGTTGGTGGCATCTGTGTCCCCCGAGGTGCTGGCGGTTGGTGGGTGCAAGGTTTGGGTGCTGGCTGCCCTTGAGTGCCCTGGGGGCTCTTGGCTTCAATACGGGGTAAAAAAAGGAAAAAAAAAAAAAAGACTTTAAAGGGGAAAAATCCCATCTGTAAATCCAGCCTGAAGTGTATTTGCCACTGGTGATAGTGGATTTGCTGCAGGAGGAGGGTGCCCCCAGCCCCCCTTTGACATTTTTTTCCAGTTTGCGTTGCCCAGGCGGCAGCCGGGGAGGAGGAAGGGTTGTATCAGCATTTATTGGGGATGACACACACCTCGCCGCGGGTTCTCTCCCCATCGGGAAGCTGCGCCGATAAAAGCAGCGCCCGGAACCGCCCGGTCCTGCGCCGGAGCCGCCAGCCCGGCCCCACCTCGGCACCGCTGCCCACACCCCGTATCTCACCTCCTCCATCTCGCTTCTCATCCCACACCCAGCGCCTCGCCGGCTCCCCGAACCCCAGCGTGGCCGCAAGCCACCCTGAAAAAGCCCTTCTCACTTTTTCTTTTTTTATTTAAGGTCCATCTGAATCCATCTGAGTTCAGAAGGGTCTGTGCTGTGATTTTTTTTTTTTTTTTTTTTTTTTTTTTTATTCCCAGTGAATGCTCTGATTCGAGGCTAGAGAGAAAAAAGACGCGCAGGACCATGCCAGCAAGGCAAGGATCCCTCCACTGCCTTCCCCATCCCTCCTGGCTGTAGATAAGTCTGAGATTTACCACCAGAAATAGCAAAACCCAAACCCATTTTATTCGGGGAAGGGAAAAGAGGCGCGACATTCCACCCCGTCAACCAGAATAAGCTTGTCAGAGGTTCCGATGTGACACTAACAACCAGAAATCACCAACCATCCTCTATGGGATGGCGCTGCCCCAATTCCAGCCTCCCCTCCTGCCCGATTTCACCCCCAGATTTGGGGCAGGGCCGTGGGAAGCCGAGTACTGGGATTTGCATTCTCCGCGGGCTGTGTCGGGAAGCTTCACTTTAATTCGGAGGGATGCAGGTGTGGAATCGGTCCATGCGTGTGTCCCCAGCGATGTCCCCCGCTGCCACCACCCCAGCTGGGCACCGGACCCCCCTGGCAGCTCCGGGACCGTGTTTATTTGCAGGCGAAGGCAGCTCACCCGGGGGCTGCGCTCAGATTTGGGGGTTTTTGGCGGCGGGGGCTTCCCCGTGGCGTGACCTTCCAGGCTCCTGTTTGTTTTTCCTGGGGCACAGCAGCTCTGTGCAAACTCGATTCCTTTCGCAGTATCGTATTTTCATGCCTTAGTGGCTTCAATGCCATCAAAAATACGGAACGGTGTGGTTGATGTATTGCAGAGTTGGTTATTTCCTTGCAAATTTTTGGGTTGTAATGGCTTGAAAAGCATCGGTGGTTTCTGGCGAGATTTCTGACTCCGGTGTAATTGCTCGTGACGAAGAACATCTTTAGGGCTTCCCTCGTTAGTGCCTGTTTGGGGGGGGGGAAAAAAAAGAGAAAGACAAAGAAAAATGTTCCTGTTACCTTTGAGAAAATTGGCGGATCCTTGCGTTCACCCATCGCATCCCAGCGCTGCCAGGAACTGCGCTTTGCGGAAAGGGAATTGCTTTTTGGGAAGGGCAGAGCCGCTCTCGGGGAGCGGGACCGATGCCGGGAACCCCACAGCAAAGCTGCTGCTCACCCCCAGCCTGCGGGGGATTTTGGCCATCCGGTCTTCGGGCGCTTTGTCGCGTGGACCTGTCCTGGGGGGGTTTTGTGTAAATCCGCGCTGTGCTTCCTGCACACAGAGGGGGGAAAAATGTTGTCTTAGGGTTTTGTTGGTTTGAAGCATCTTTGAGAGGAGAGGGGGAACTGCAAGAGCTTGGGGAGGGTTGGGGTGATGCCGGGTGGACCTCGGGATGCCAGCTCCGTGAATCCGGATGGAGAAATAAAATCTGTCGCTTTCCCATTCCTGGGACACGGAGGAATCGGGATCAGATCAGCAAGGGACAGCCTGAAATAGCCGAGGATGGAGAAGAGGGAGCGGGGCAGTCGGGAAGGGTCACGGGATGGGAGCCAAAGAGAAGCAAGAGCAAAATCATCCCCTGTTGCCGTGTTCCTACGGGTGATTTTGGGACCCCGCGGTCTGCAGCGTGCCCGGGGCAGTGACACCCCGTGTTCACGGCGTCTCTTACCTTGGAGGTTTGATTTGGCTTTGGGGAGCGCTTGGAGGCGAGATAATAAATTATCGGAGGGTCTCACGCCTCTCAGAAGCTCGAAGGGGGAGCCGGGACGGTGGCTGCGTCATGCCAGTATTGTCCAATTTCAGATCTTTGTCTTGGCAACAAGGCTTCCTTGTGGGGATGCCTAAAACTTGAACTCGAGCTGGTTCGGTAATTGAAAGCAGGCTCGGCGCTGAAGTGCTCCCGTGGGGTGATAGTTTTGGGTATTATTAGGGTCTTTTGTTTTATTCCTCTGCTTGTCCTTAGCTAGATATAAATACACTGACAGTTCCCAGTTTGTCCGGGAATTAGGAAAAAAAATAAAAAAATAAAATAAGGAGAGAAAAGAAAAAAAAAAAGACAACTAAATCAATCAAACCAACAAGATCATTTAAATAAATAAATGACCTTACCACTTCCTGGGCAGTTATTTGTCGATGCAAAACTGCTCGAATCTGTTTGAATTTAAAAAGCAGGGCTTAAAATACACAGATTTCCCACTTCTTGAGCTCTGTTCCCTTCCCCGGGGAGGAAGAGGAGGAAATCCTGAGTGGCATTTTCTGCCGTCCCTGTTAACTCTGCCCGGGATGTGCCGCGGCCGTGTGGGATGGATCGTTAAACCCACGGTGCCCTGAAACAAGGCAGGTGAGGAATCCTTGGTGGGAATGCCAGGTATTGCAATATTTGAGTTTTATTGGGGTTTTCTCTGCTGTCTTCTCTTTCTCCCCAGCTGCCGTTGGGGTTGTTGGTCCCTGGGATGGGGCACTCGCATGGACGGTCCCCGAGAGCCCTGACCAACCCACGCCTCCCACACCGAGACCGTCCAGCTCCATCCCACCCTTCCCACTCCCATTTACTCTTTGGATGGAGATAAATGAAAAGCAAACGCTGGCCGGGGTGAGGGGTTGGGAGGATGGCACGGCATCAGTGCCACCACTGGGTACCCCATCCTCCATCTCCCAAGTCCCTTCAGAACCTCCCCAGCACCCCATTAACCACGGCGTTTGCAGGGCAGGAGACCGAGGACGAGGTTGAACCCATGTCCCTGGGACCACGGAGGAGACCCGCAGGCGGCGGGGCAGGAGCTGGCCCCGGGGTGGGGAGGGACGAGGAGACGCCGGCGCGGGGCTCCCGGGTTCACGCAGGAGCCCTTGCAGATCGGTACTTGCTGCGAAGGAGGGGTTCTGTGTTTGTATTCCCATCGCTAATGTGTTTGGATTCCCAGCGGGGAAATTTTGCACCCTTTGGTATCTGCCGAGAGCGGCCGGGGCATTGTTTTCTTGCAGAGGCAGTTCGGGACCGCTGTTGATACATGCATGGCGAGCAATTATGTTAAACTACCTCCTCCTCTCATTTCTTATAGGCATCGCTATCCAGTTAACCCCTTCGGGGTCCAGTCATAGAATCCCAGAAGGGTTTGGGTTGGAAGTGACCTTAAAGCCCACCCAGTGCCACCCCCTGCCATGGGCAGGGACACCTCCCACTAGCCCAGGTTGCCCAAAGCCTCATCCAGCCTGGCCTTGAACCCCTCCAGGGATGGATGAAAATCCCCCCGGGAGCACAGCAGCCCGGCACAGGGACCCACTCGCCCCTCAGTTGGGTGTGGGGACATCTGATGGGACACCCGGGTGCTGGGGGCTTGCGGAGCGGGGTCGGAGGCTGTGTTCAGAGCGGTTTGCGTCGCCTTTGGTGCTACAGCTCCAGGCTGTAATCCCAGCCTCAACAGAAGCATTAACAGAGCAACTGAAATTACATGGGCTCCAGTAAATTCACTCCTTTAATTATTTTATTTGCCACCTACAGTAAATTCCACCTCTCCTTTTATAATCACCTGGCGCGTAATAACTTCAAAATCATTTCGCTTAAAAATGACCGATATTTTCTAAGCAGAGCGGTATCGGGAGTCAGAACAGGGAAATTATTTTTGGTCGCGTTGTACAAAGAAATCTTTGTTGAAATTGGTTGCAACACCTCCTGCTTTTGAAAGCTTCGGGAGAACCCCAGGGCACGCTTCTCAGCTGGGGTGGAAGAGGCATACCCACTCCCGCGCTGGCTTTGGAAATCGGAATTGAAGAAGTGGCATTGATAGTGTACCTGGAAGAGATTAAACTGGAGCAAAAGGATTCTTTTTTAAGAATTAAACTGGATTTGAAGGATTAAACAGGAGCAAAAGGTGGATGGGGGATGTTTGGAGAATTAAGTTTGATTGAAGGCTTCTTGCAGAAGGATGTTGGCGGTGTTGTTGGCGGGGGTGAGTTGTGTGAGGTGCTGTACAAATAGCAGAAATAATTCCTGCCAGGTCCAGCAGCATGACCCGAACAGAGCTGGGCGGAGGGATGGGTGGGCTGGGAGGCAGGGGATGGGACGTGTCGGCACTAAAAAGGAGCATTTAGGAGCATTGCTGAGCTTCACTCCTTCACCAAGGGTCAGGGTTTTGCCCCGTGCCTCAGATTCCCATGTGTAAAGTGGATCTAAACCTGCTGGGCAGCGGGTGGTGTGGGCGTGTTGCACGTACGCGGAGGTTGTCGTCGATGGGGATTTACCGAGCTGTCGCTGGGACGGCACGTTGCAGGTTTACTAATGCGACGTGGCCCCGCTTCCCGCGGGCAGGATTTGTGAGCACGGGAGGATGGTGTGAAGGGTCACAGATTGGGGTGGGAAAAAAGAAGTCAGTGCTAAAAGGCAGGTTTCATTTCAGGGAAGGCAAGAGCTAAAGGACCAGAGCTATCAAACAAAACCACAAGATCACATCAGATGTCAGGGCAGGACACATCGCGTTTCTCCCTCTCGAAAGGGCTTATCAACGCAACCAATCACTTTAATGATGTGGCGGAGGGAGGAAGAGGATTTGACTCAGAGCGAGATGAAATTGAGTTCCTAAGACCCTTCTCTTCCGCTGCCGGAGCCCAGTCACCTGTTCTGCAACCAGCCCGAGATAAATCATATCCTGCAGCGGAAGGTGCTCAGACATGATTTTGCATTATTTTATCTGACTCTTTCCAGTGAATCTACGCGCTGTAGTGGGAGAGGGGCAGAGAGGGGGAGGAAGAGGAGGGACCCAGCAAGCAGAGAGCATCCCTGGTACCCAGCTCAGCCTCCGAGCCCTTGCACCAAAGCTGACAGCAGCGGGAAGGCGCTGAGCAGCCCAGCCCCATGCTGCCATCTCTCTCCAGCTGAGCACATCCCGAAAAAACACACGGGAGCAGGCAGCCCCCAGTGCAGACCCCCTGCCTGCTGCCAGCCCATGTGCTCCTTGGCTTTTTTTGGCTTTTGGAGGAGCCGTGTTGCAGAGAGGATTCGGGTGCTGTGCAGGTAGTGTTGCTCTGGGGCTCCTGCTCCCGGCGTTGGGCTGTGTGTGCCGGCAAAGCTCATCCAGAGCGGTAATTATCCAAAATACCAGCCAGTCTCTGGAGATGGAGCTTGGAGCTCCATCCTGGGATCGGGGGATATTAATGTTCAAAAGTCAGGGCTCAGCTCCAGCTCTGTCCCAGGGCAAAGGGGAAACCCAGCGCTCAGCATCCTCAAACCTTGGGAAAGTTTGGGTGGGATCTGGGTGACCGAGAGCACAGGAGCGGCTGGTAAAATGCTGCTGGATCCCGTCGGCTGCCGCGTGGCCCATCTGATCCATCGCGGATCCACCAGCTGTACCACGGCACATTCCTCGCACAGGTCTGAACGCAGCCGATGGTCCTCCTCATCCTGGGCAGAGTGTCCTTAAACCAGTGTCACCCAAAGGAATTTGATGCGCTTGCCCTAATGGAACAGGTTATGAACTGGGAAAAACCAGCTCTACTGGTACCACGCAGGTCCCAGTTCAAATTATTAGATAGCAGGCATTAACTCACTGGAAATTGGCATCACTCCACTGATCTGCGCAGCGACAGCTAATATATGCAGCCGAAAATCTGATCTCAGACGTGACTGAGACAACACCAGCTGGATGTATTTGAGAGCTGTCTGCTTCCTCCTGAGCACCCAGCTTTGAAATCTTTGAATCAGAGGTTTTGCCTAATTCCCTGAGAGCTGGATCGCAGCCCATAAATGAATTTTGCCTTCCTGGAAATGGGAGCAACTGCAGAGAAGTCGGGGAGGCTGGTGTGTTTTGCACCGTGTCCGGAAAGCTGCCGTGTTTCCCGCAGATGTGCGCTGAGCTGCTGGGTTGGGACACACAGGGTGAAATTTTCAGATCTGCAAATCAAAACTTTGAAAACCCACTTAATTCGCTCTGCAGTCTCAGTCAGATGGTCAGAGGTCTTTGAGGATGGAAAGATGCAGGAAAGTGCTTGCGGAGATTTTCAGCAAGGCACAAGCGGGCTAAACTCTTAAACCAGCTGAATTTTCCCCAGTCTGCTGCTGAGAATTGCCCCCAGCTCTACCTGGGCTGTAAAGCACTTTAAATACTTCTGCAAATCCAGAAAGATTCAAGTCTCCCCGCTGAAACCCTGGGAATGGAGAGCCTGTGTCCTTCAGGGATTTCTGCTGAAGTCGCGTGGAAATTCGGGCGTGATGTTCCTTTTGATTCGAACACGGGTCACGGCTCTGGCACCCCAGGAGCTTTTGGAAACGCTGCCCCCGATTGCTGTTAAAATATCTGAGTTCATGCCCTGCTTTGTTTTCCTTCCAGAGGGCTTAGTTTTGGGGTCTCCCAGTGTAAGAAAAGCCCAGCGGAGGATTTCTCAGAAGCTGCCCCGCTCGCAAGGCGAGCCGGGCATCGCGGGGTGGGCAGGGACGGGGCAGAGCCCAGGGTCCAACCCAGGAGCGAGAGGAGCCGAGGGGCTCGCGGGGCCGGCTAATCAATACCAGGCTGCCGAGAACGAACATCTCGCCTGCTGCTGGAGCTTCAGACAGTAAAAAAACCTCCTGTAAATGCAACATATCTCTGCGCTTCCTGCCAGCTGGCCGGGAGCCAGCCTATTTCCTTCAAAAAGAGGGATATTTATTTTCATCCTTTTAGAGGCAGCCAATTCATCTCAGACCACCACTGGCTAAAAAAGCTTTATAAATTAGCAGCCTTTTTTTTTTTAAATTTTTTTTTTTTAATTCTCTCCCCCACCCCTTTAAATATTATTTTCCTCTCGTTGTTCGCGTCGGTGTAAATCCTCTGCCAGGCCATGCGAGCCGAGGCGCATTGCGACACACTCCCCTTTCTCTCCGAGCCGGAGGAAGACAGTAGCAGTAGTGTCTCACGAAAAGCCAGAGGAAACCAAAGCAAAGCCTCGCCGTGACTGATTCTCTTTCCAAATGGCGTAAGCAGGCCAACTTCAAACATGTGAATAATGAGTTATCTGTGCTTGACTTTGTTCGGCAGCAGAAGAGACGGTTCCTTCTAACATTTTCCTCTTGCTCCCTCCTGTGAACTTCTGGGCTTCCAGCTTTTAGAAGTGGGTTGAAGCAGCGCTGGCACTCGCCGGCTGCTGCTGCTCACCGGAGCCCGGTGGAGATCTCCATCGTCCTCCGTGGAGATGTCATGGTTGAGTCCCGTCCAGCCGCCGTGTTCTCCTCCCCTCCCTCTTTCACCGGCCGTGGGGCTCCACCAAATTCTCCCTGGCCGGGAATTTCCAAGGGCACATCCCAAGCCAGAGGTGGATTTCCAGGGAGAACCGGAGGGATGCTCAGGTCTTGCTGTAGGTGTGCAAAGATGAAACCACTCCAGCATCTGCTGCGAGGGACAGGCTGGCTGTTCCCATCGCAGGCGGTTCACATGTGGCTTGTTTCTGGAGCACATGCTGGGACTTGATAGTCTAGCCGAGACTCAGACTGGGGAAAAATTCCACCCTCTGCAGAGGATTGGTGTGTCTCTCTGAAGTACCTATTTTGAGGGCTACCAGAGGGATTTGAAAGGTGTTTTGCACATTGAGACGGCGTTTTCTCCACTGCCGATTGCTTTCTTGTGGTCCGTGCTCACGGACGTGTAGAGACGAAGCCACAGGGCTCTGTGCGGTGCGGCTGCTCCCGGGCTGAGCCGTGGAGTTGGGCTGTTAATGTCTGAGCAGAGCCGCGGGTGGAGGATGGCGGGAGCTTGCCGGGGGGATGCTCAGAGCCTTGCTTTGAAGGTGGACAAGCAAAAGCTCAGCTGCTGGCTGGGCTCGTGCTGCTGCCCCAGCCCACGCTGCTGTCTCCTGGTTCTTGTCTGCTCCTTGGTGGAGTGGAGGAAATGATCTGCAAATGTGTGTGTTAATGAACATCCCCCCGAGCTGCAGCGCTCCGCGTTTCCTTCGCTCCAGCTTGCCGCCAGCGTTTCACAGCACGATGCCTGGGGAGCGGCAAGCCACTTCCCCCCAGCTGCTCTCCCGTCCTTCGCTGCCATGGGGCTACAGCAGGGGACGGGGACGGACCCAAATCCACACCCGCTGAAGTCAGAGCAGGCTGTGCAGCTCCTCACCTCTCCCGCCTGTAACCCCATCATCTGCATCTAAGCACAAATAAATGGGGGGACCAGGACCCCCAGGCACCCCAGAGGGTGTTTTTTCAAATCAAATCTCCCATCTCTGAGATTTTGGTATCACTCAAGAGTTCCTGGAGCCCCTTTCTACCTTTGATCAAGTTTATATTCTTCATCTCCATAATCTGGGGAAATAAGCTGCTTTTGGGGAACACCATGGATGACCCCATCCAGGTCCCAGCTCAGGAAGCCCCACCAGGCTGCACATTCCTCGAAGGCAGAGCAGGGGCTGTTTGCTCTTTGAGATGGTTTAATGCAGAAAGCATGTCCTTAAATCACGGCTTTGAGGGCCCGAGCTCCAGTGTGGCACACACTGTTTCGCTGTCTACATTCCAAGGAAACACCCAAAACTTCCAGTATGTGTCTTATGACTGGCCGAAAGCGTCAAATTCCCATCGGCTCTTCCAGCTGGGAAGCGTTCAATGGGATCGTTTGTTTGATGTGTTGATACAGATCCTGTTATTACGTCGGGATCGGAGGTGATCTCTCGATGTTTACATCATGTCATGTTCAATATCGGAATTAACCGGTGCAGAAACCCGACCCGGCGTTAAAACCCTCGTGCTGTTGACAAGAAGTGCCTGAGGTCAGGAGCTGCCGTTGTTTTATAGTCCTAAGGGCTGTTGTTTCCATAAAAATTGACCTGCAAGCCCGTGCTGGCACAGCTGGAGACGCGGTGCAAAGCCTCCGACCCAACGGCAGGTTTTGTGCCCACCCCCAAAAAAAAATTCGGGGTGATTAAGACCTCTCCAGCAGATTTCTTGGGATGAGGTCTGGAGCTGTTTGAAGTCAACTGCAAATCCGCCCACGGGCTTCGGGAGGCTTTGAGTCAGCCCTTGGGTTAAGCTCGAAACCACCGTCCTCCTCTCCAAGGTATGAGCCATTGTTCACTCGCCGGCGTTGGTTTCCTCTCCGTGACAGCTGCGGGTAGATGGGGAAGGGCTTTTAATGAAGCCAACCGCTGCAGAAATTAAAAAGCTCAGGTTGTTCTGATGAAAGAAACCCATTAATAGCGATTCTGTCTTGCGTGACAAAGGCTGACGTCCCCAGCTCGAAGTGACAAGCGGCAGGAAGTCCTGGGGAGACAGCCTGTACCAGCGAGGGTTGGCAGTCCACGCTGGTGGTTTTTAACTCGTTCGCTGCCTTGTTTCGTACAGTTCAGCGCTGCCCGGTCCCACCCGTGGCGATGGGCTGGGATATGAGCCAGAGAGGGTCCAGGAGAGCCGAGAAGGGTCCTGATGCCACCACAGCCCTCCTCTGGGCTTCCACTCCTAAACGAGCCCCTGCGGTTGCCTTGACTTATATTTGCATCAAGTTTTCTACTTTCTTTTTATCAGGATAGTTTTAGGTTTGGGGTTTTTTGGTCTCCCCGCAAACCAGCCCATTTCAGAAGGTGTAAGTGCGGCGCTGATCTTTACTTGAGGCTTAAAACCCCCCCAGGGGGCTGAGCCTGCGTTCAGACAGCACGGGGACCGGAGCGACCGCAGCGCAGCAGCATGATGCAGCCACATGAAGCCCTCGGTTCAGCCGTAGGGCTGGATGATCTTTAAAAACATTATCAGCATCGAGATCACTTGATTTATTTTTCAGGATTTTCTCCGTCACATGCCAGATCCTACCGCAGGATAGGGTTTCAGCTGAGATAGAGGCAGAGAATTTAATTTCCATTAAATTTCTGTGGAACTTGGTCTTTGAAGTCCTTTTGGCTTCTCTGCTGAGCTCGGCCTGAGAAAACTGGCTAAAGGAAAAACAGAAACGGATTTTTCCTCTTCTGTCCTCAAATTACTGAAGTAATACAATGTGGACCAAAACAAGACACCTCACTGCACACACTTCCCCCCTGGGGAAAGCACAGATACCGTGTGACAGCCACCGCTCCCGGCTCCGAGGGCCCTGAGATAACGCGGAGATGCCCGAGGTCCAGGGATGCACAGAGGCATCATTCATGGTGTTGATTTGAGGTTTCCTTGGTTTACTTCACACAGCAGGGAAAAGACATTTTCCAAACACCCCTGGGTTTTGCTTTCTGCTGGGAACCCTTTCGTACCGAGTTTTGCTCTCCGGCATCAGCACGGTTTCGCTCGATTCGGAGTTTTGCAAGTTTTGCACCCCCAGGAGCCTGGGAATGATGGATTTTGGGGGAGTGGTGGGGCTCACCTGGGTGTGGAGCTCCCAGGGGAGAGTCAAAGCCCTTCAGAAGCTGGGACGGGGGGTGGTTTGCTGTCGGGATACCCATGGAGCGATGCCGTGGCAGGGAGATCCAAGATCCCCTCCGGAGCTGATGTTCTCCCCTCCTGCCCAAGCCGCCCGGCGTCTTCGCAGACAGCCTGGCAAGCGCAGCCTGAGCGCAAGGAGCCAAGCGAAGGCAAGATGAGGAGATATCAGCCATCAGATTTAACGAGGGGGAAGTCTGGGGACTTTCTGTGACTTTGCTATAAATTGACACCGAGCTCACGCTACGCAGATGCGAAGGGGGGAAAGGAAGGCGGGGTGTGTGCGAGAGGTGGCTGCGTTTTTTGCCTTTCAGCTGCGTTGTTTTTCTTCTGAAAAGCCACCGAGAACTGAGCTTGGCTCGGTGGATGTTGGGCCGTAGGGTTGGATCTGATAAGGTGCAGCTCTCAGAAGAGCTGCAGGAGGGTTTCTTCCCAGCTCCTCTCCTCCCTGCCCGGCGTGCCCGCACACCTCCAGTGCCCCCGAGCTCTGTGCTCGATTCCGCCGGGATAAGGTGCTCGCCAACCCGGGAAGGTCCTTTCATGGCAGGTGCAAAGAGCTGGGGGGGTTTGCACGGCCGTCTGGCTGCGGCAGGTAAAGAGCAAAGAGAATCCAAGGTCTGAACCCGGCACTGGTGTAAAACCGAAGCAGCTCCGGCTTCTCTGGAGCCCCTCCAGCTTTGTGCGGGTGTAACTGAGACTGGAATCCATCCCAGAGAGAGAGAGAGAAGCCGTTCGGCGGTGATTAATATAGTAAAATGTGAAAGTTATGTATCAAGTGGATTTTATGCACCTCTTGCCTGGGGACAATTAGCATAAATTTAATAATTATTGCCCTGTTCTAGCAGCTGCTACCCAAGGAGCTGGGAGTGCTTTACCAGCACTCGTTAGCTGCTGCTCTGCCTGGGGGAGGTCGGGGAATATTCTCCTCACTTTTTGGGGAGGAAAAGAGGAACAGGAAGAAGCGAAGTGAGATGGCCAAGGTGTGGTGCCACGGTCAGGCTGCTCCTGTCCCTCCTCCTGAGCTCTCTCCAGCCCCGTTGGGTGGGCAGAGCTGGGGATGGGGCTGGAGTAACACAAGAGTTATTCCTCGTGCACTGAGCAAACTTAAAACTCCATGTTTCCTTTGCTGGTTCCCCAATCACCACCCTGCCAGGACTGTTCCTCCTGCCTTGCACGTGTCTCCCCACCTCGTTCGGAGGGCTGGTGTTGGCTGGTCGCTTGGGCACGGCACAGGGCATCCTGACCTGGCACCCACACCCTGCTTCTTGATCGGATGCTGATGTACCAGACAATCTGGGGCCTCCCGTGTGGGTCAGTCTGTGTCCTCTCTTCATCAGGCTTCGTCTGTCTGAACCATGAGGTCTTGCTGCGTGTGTCCCCACAGGAGCCAATCTCTGCCGGGGCTGCTGTGCATTCCCCGCGTACGAATAATAGCAAACCGTGCCGACGGAGGCTGCGCTGGCTTTGTGCGTAACCAGGGCGCTCCAGCCAAAGGGGAACTGATCAGATATCAGACTCTCTTATCACGTTCCAGGGCACAGACAAAAGCTAGAAGACCAAGCCAAACCCTTCACCGACCGCTACGGGGAGCTGGAACGGCTGCGCCAGTCCATGAGAGTCACCCCAACAACACCCAACCCCCGCGGATCCCTCAGCACCCCCAGCCACTTCGGCTCCCAGGCTCAGACTCCAATACAAGGTAACTGGCTGGGTACCCCAGCCTGCTGTCGCACCCCAACCCTCGTGCTCCCGACACGGCAATCTTCCCTCGGGATGGTGGTGTAGGGCTGGAGTCCAGCTCCCCCTGGGTCAGGAGCCCTCCTGGGGGACAAGCCAGGGGGGTTTGGTTGGGTTTCTTGACTCCAGAAGCCTTTTTGCACCCATTAAATCAGCAGACGGTTGCTGAAATCACAAATCCAGGCGATTTCACTCTGTGCACCATTAGATACAGGGTCCTAGGAGAAACTGCTCAGTTTCAGCAGGAACGGGAGGGAGATCACAGCAGCGTACTTTGAATCCAGCAGCTTCTTTGACATGAAGGCGCCCGCGTAGATGGTTAAGCATCAGCTAGAAAGGGTGTATTATACTTTACATGCTAATCCAAATGGTTTCTTATCTTGTTGCATTGTGTTTATGCCAAGTCTGGTGATCCATCACCCAGCTCCAGCATAATTTCCCCACACGTATGCACACCTGCATGGGCGCACGCGTGCGCACACACACACGGAGAGGCTTTGCTCTTCCCATATTTGCCATCGGCATAGCTGAGCCTTCGGGCGTTCCCCGGGAATCTGCATCTTAGCTTGGTGCCAGGAAAGAGGGAGGAATTGCCACCAGAGTTACCTGAGAGAGGTCAGGCTGCTAATTCCCGTGCAGCTGAATTTTAGCCCAAAATGAAGCATCCAATTTGAAAATATCCAGCTGCCGTGCTGCTCCCGCACAGCCAGACGCCAGCACGGTGTATTAAAAGAAGCCGTTCTCCTGTCCGCGCGTGAGACGTGCTCCTTTTCTGTGCATTTTTCATCTCGGTGGTGTTTTCCTTTGCAAACCAGCAGAAATGCTAATGGGGAGCTAAGGGAGAGTACTGAAGCTGTTTGCATTTGGAGTTTTGGTGATTGGAAGGTTTCCTACTGACAAGTTTCAAAGCCTTTTCCGAAGTGACGTAGATGTTTGAAAACCTCCCTGTCATTGGCAAAGAGGTTGTCTCGGGCTCAAAAAACATGTTTGAAAACGTTACCCCAACTGTAAAAGCTACCCCGCTCCTCCCAACCCAAAATTACAGTGAAAATTTAATTTCTTTCTCATTGAAATGCAAATCTTTATGCTTGGAATTTTCATTGATATTAGCAGGGTTTATGAGAAGAACCCGGGCATTTTGTCTAGGATTATCATTTGATTTGTGTTAAAAAAAGCAAGAGGGAGGGAGAGAAAGAGTTTTATAGGCTCGTCTCATTGGCTGCCTAATAAAGAAAGAGATTCTTGGGGGAAGAAAAAAAGAAGTGTATTTTAAATTAGCCTGGTCCCCTGGAGTGCCAGAAACCCAAAGAGCGTCGTTTGGAGCAAAGAATCAGGTGATGACACAAATTCAACAGGAAAAAAAATGAAACTGGCCACAAGCTACTGTCTGTGCCAAATTCCCAAATGTCAAGTGACAGCAGGAGTGGAGACACACAAAATTAGCCATCTCAAATCATTCCTGCGGAGTGAATCCAACGTACCAGGAATGCTGCAAAAGGCAGTTCGTGCACGCTCGCCTCTTGGCTCCCTTGCTCCCAAGTTGGAGGAACTGTCTTAAAATTACTGTGGGTTCTCAGCAGCGTAACCGGGAGCAGAATCAGCTCGGTAATTTTCATCTCAGCCCTGTCCTTTTGACACAGCGCTGCCTATAACCAATCATAATAATAATAATTTTTTTTTAGAAAAAAAAAGAAACCTCTTTCCCTCACACACACACGGCTTATTCACAAAGATCATAATTTTTACCCGAGCAAGTGGAGCCCGGCCCGTGCCAAGAATAACACGGGAGTTAACAGGCCTGTAATTCTCGCGACTTGGCACGTTCTTAGGTAACACACACAAGAAGCCGATTAGCAAAAAGCGTACCGAGATATCGGTTAGGAGGGACGAACGGGGCAGGCTGGACTTTATCCAGCCCCCGCTATCCTTTCCCTGGGTGCTTCCTAACCTTCATGATTTTCGCATCTTTGCATCCCCGTGCAGGGATGAAGAAGTGGAGCAGCAGGTTTTCCCCCGGCGAGCACCGCCGCCCAGCAGCCCTCCGCTCGTGTGCCGGAGGTGGTTGGCCTCCCGCTTCTGCTGACCGAGCAGTTTGCACGAGCGCTTCCTAATCCGCTGCTGGCAAAACCAGGCTGGGGAGTCAAGATGCTCAAAAACAGCCTCGGCCACAGAAAGGGGGGGATTCGGGCACACCACAGCACGTGGAGTTGGGGCTTGGAAGCACGTAGGAGACGGCGTTTATCTTTGGGAGGGATTGTGGTCCCTTGGAGATGTGTTTGCTCTGGCTCAGTCCACTCTCTTCCTCCTCGGGAGCGAAGGCTGTGGCCGCAGTGGAGATCACAGCAAGGACACTGGTGTAAATGGGAGAAGAATCTGGCCCTCAGCCATTTGCAAAAGACTTTCAGTAAAGCAGCCCGGGGAGGTTATAAATAGCCCCCGTGTAAAACGATCATCCTGAGGTTAAATGGTCTCAAACCCAAAAACCTCCCGGTAAGAGAAAACCCATCGTTTCTGAAGGGCATGCCAGGAAACACGGGAGGAGAGCGTGCTCAGCACCGGGGCCGAGCGGGTCCGATCCTGCTCTGGGGCTGGGTTCCCACTGCCCGGTGTCTGTATATTTTGGTGGCTTCGGTCTTGCCTTGCCCCGTGCAGATGTGCAGGGAATTGATCCCTTCCTGTGCCCGTCTGCAAATGGGACAGACTTGTGCAGCCCTCCACACACCAGATTTCATTCCCATTTCCAGCACTTTGCGGGGAAAATGGAGTAATTCTGGGTTCACCCCAGGCTAGCTGTGATGAGAATCTGGCTTGGTAGCCAGGCAGGTCGGACAGGACCCTCACCCAGAATCAGCCCGTGCTGCTTCCCTGGCTTCAGCAGAAGCCTCCACTGAGGGTTTGGCCCAATTCTTCTCCAGTGAGGTCTGGAAAATATGAGGTTTTGAAATCCCGGCTCTCCCGTCTCCGCAGCGAGACACCAAGCTGTCATTAGGATGGCTCGAAATGGTTCCTTATTATGGGGCACGCGAAGCCAGAGCCTTGCGTGCTTGCTTCATTTCGAGTTTTGTCTTCTAGCTTAAAAAAAAAAAAAAAATCAAGTAGCTCTCAAAAGTGAAGCAAGATGTTCAAGGAACTTGCTTCTGCCCGTCTTCGGCTGCTTCTTGGGGCCCCCTTTGCTCTGGGGAAGTGGGATGGTGACAGACACACGTCCTCCTGGGAGAACCAGGACGCTCCTAGCAGCCCCCAATTCTCTGCGCGACGCCTTGCCCTTGCCCGTGTTTCAGCAGCGGTTCATGTTGAACCATTTTATTCCCATTGCAACAGAGGAGGACCGCCCACGCGGCCGGCTCCTGTGTTCTAGCTTTGCGGTGGAAACATCTTCAAGCACTCAAAAGCAATTGTGTGCATTGTCCGGCAACACGGAGGGGCCCTGTGTACACGAGGACAATTGCAAAGGGATTTTAAATTTGATCTAAGGAGTAAGAGAGCGAGCTGCTTTGATTAATGCACTCAGCATCCCCTCGCACACTCTTCGTATTGCTCCAGCGAAACCAAATTCCCTTGGCTTCCCAGGGAGAACAGTAAACGCTGGATCCTTTCGCAGACTCCTCTCCCAGCCTTAGTGTCTGCTGAAGGGTTTGGGAGACATTGTCTTTGCTGGGGAAGAGCTTTCAGATCTCCTGAGCTGGACGCTGCTCAGCTTTAACCAGTTTGAATTCCAATCCATCACTTAACGCCCAGTGTGATGTTTTTACCGTAGGCAGAATGCTTCACCATGTGCATTTAAAGCAAAATCCCTCTCTCTTTTTATTTTTAAATATACGTTTTTAAAGTATTACGTTACTTTTAAGAAGCCTCTTGGCATAGGCAGCGAGTGCCCTATTGTTTCCGAAATGCAACGTGGCTGCTCTGAGGTTACGTCCTGAATTATGGGCCCAGCAAATACACTGAATTGCTGCTTCCTAATCCCTGTCCCGATCGACTTATGGTTTCTTTAAAATATCCGTTTCTTAATGGATAAAAACATTCGACCATGGGCAGAGGCTAAATTGTTTCCAAAGGAAGCTAGGCAAGCATTAGTGGGAAGAAAACATATTGTGGGATTGAGCTTCAGCCTCAAAGGAAGGAACGCGCTGAAGACAGGTTTCCTGCCTGCTTTCAGGCTCCGCAGCCTTCGGTGCCTATCTTTAAACTGCTTTTCTGCTCCTCTCAATTACATCTGCCCGCAGCGCGGTGGATGTCCCTTAAATGAATTTGGCATGTAACGGTCAAAAGCTGAACCACAGGCCAGCGCCGGACGGGAGCATCCCCGAAGAGAAAGTCCAAGCACCCGTGACCGCTGCTTTCGCCGCTGCCGTGCAGCCGCCTCCGTCTCGCAGCCGCAGCTCGGGGTGCCAAAGTGCCGCAGTTCATCCAAAATAGCAGACGAGCGAAACAGCAGACGAGCTCCCAACCAGCGCGGCTGTATTTGCCTCAGGCTCCAGGGATGCCATCCTGCCTTTGACGTGGGATTTTCGAATGTGCTGGGATCTGCGCTGCTGGTTTCACACTGCCGGTGGGCAGCCCCCAGCCCGGGGTCCCGCTGCAGGAGGGCACTGCCCACGTTGCCGGGCTGTGTGGCCGCGGAGCAGCCCGGGAGCGGCAGAGCAGGACGGGAGCCCTGTCTCCCATCACCCCCATCATCCCCCGCTCGCTCCGCAGTGGGTTTCCCATGGCAGCCTTGGCCTGGTCCAAACCTGCTCGGCAGGCAAGGTGGTCTAGCTGCAGGCTGGGTTGTAAATTCAGCAACTTCCTTTTATGTAGTCAGGGCTTGTTAATTATTTTTTTTAATACCCTTTGAATACAGGTAAAGAGCAAAGCGCAGGCAGCCCAGAGGGAGTGGCTGCAATCAAGGGAGCGTTTCCCGTTCAGCCCACCCACCCGCTCCAGTTAGCACCGTTAGCTTATTCATTAGTTTTGTGGGATGGAGTGGGGGATCGAGCCCGACGCGGTGCGTGCTGGACAGGGGGATGTGGGCAGAGGAGGACTCCGGGGATGGTGAGAGGCTGTCACGGGAGGGGAAGCTGGGAGAGCCCGGCTTGTTTAGTCTAGCAAAAGGCAGGCTGGGAGCTGAGCTGATTGCTCTGTGTAAATACATCCAGGGGGTAAACATCAGGGAGGGAGAGGAGCTAATGTAAGCTATGAAGGACAGTGCTGGCACAGGAGATGGGGCTGAACTGGCCCGGAATAAATCCAGACTGGAAATTAGAAGCCGGGTCCTCCCCAGAAGGGCAGGATGGGTCCAACAAACGGCTGGGAACATCCCAATGGACCGTGAAAAATTTGCAAAGGAGGCTGAGATGCGGTGCGTGATTCACTGAGCTGGGAATACCTGGGAATTTCCCTTCCTCCCTGCCCTGCCCGCCTGGACAGACCGGGAGGCTGTTGCCCAGCGTGTTTGGGGTCTGAAAGTGCTGGGAGAGGGCTCAGGAGAGCAGAGTTCAAGTTTGCGATGCTCAGCGGGGTAGGTTCGGGGGCTGAGGGTGTGTCTGCATGGCAGCACATGGTATTCGAAGAGAATTAGAAAACTGAGCAGCAAATGTGCTCAGCGATCGAGGTGGTGCCTGGTGATGCTGTGATAAGCGACGTCTGTGTTGTTGTATTTTGGTTTGGGGTTGTTTTTTTTTTTTTTTTCTTTCAAACTCTGCAGAGGAAGTACTTGCACCCAGTTCATGAGCTGGTTGTATCAGATACAGAACAATCGCTCCATGGGCGTGTAACAACGGATGCTGCTCACACCCTCATTTTTTTTCAACACCTCCCCTCCTCCCCCCAGAATAATTTTTTCTCTATTTTTTCTGGGGTGAGAGGAAGGGGCCGTTCTCTTTTTTAGTTGACTGTGACTTGGAAACGAATGAACTTGTTCACATATGTGACAGAGGCGTGAGAGCGTGCCTGCATGCGTGGGTGGGGAGGAGAGCGGCGCCTTCTCTAGAGATGAGCTGGGGCTTCAGAGACCAAATGCATCTCGTGCACCTTCCCGTACAGAGCAGATTCTCTCCATCTTTGGCCACCTGCCTCTCCGTGCTCCCAGATGGAGCTGTTATGATCAGGGGAAGGAAGCGGAGAGGAAGAGAGGTCAGAAAAATGCTGAAAGACGACTTGGAGGTCCAAGTATCACAGAAACTAGTAGAGAAAAAGTAGCCAGAGGTATATACAGAGAGAGAATTTCTGTCCCCGCTCCGTCTCGCACATGCACTCCTATTATATACATAAGCGTAAAGTATCATTAGTATTTACATTGTCGTCAATCATCATGGCATAAGACAGGAAAGGAGGTTTTCTTCCCCCAGGCTATATTTTTCACGACAATTTTGCAAGGCACGTATATGCGTATAAATAAAACGGGGATATATGGCCAGGCTGAAGATATTTATATATTCTGTACACTTGGAGAGTGCCACACTATCAAGTTCCTTTTAAATTTCCTTTCTTCCCTCTGTGTGTGCCACGCACTATGAGCATTTGTGTGTGTTGTGTAACAGACACACACGCTTAGGGTTTATCGCTGACTTTATTCAATAAGCCACTGTGCGTTCCCCACATCTCTAAAACGGGGACCAGAGGGTGATGTCTTGGGGGCTGTGGAATTGCTCAGGTTCCCCACACCCCCAGACAATCTGACAATTATACGATCTGATCCTGCTGCTGCACCTCCAGCCCCAGCGCTGTACTCTGCACACATGCCCTGGCTGAGCTTGTTATTTCGTTGTTCCTCAAAACTGTCTCCATGCTGCAGCACTGAAGAGTTTCTGGCGTTGCTTTTGCTGCCTCTTTTCAGGCAGAACAGATATTTTCCCAGGTTAGGAGGCAGTGCAAGTCTCCACCGCTTCGCAGGGATGGATGCACATCACTGCCTTTAGTCCCTAAAACCTCTTGCAGGATCCATTTCCTCCCCTCCACGAAGGGAGCACAGAGCAGATCCACCAGTCCTGACCCAGCAAGGGCGCAGGGACCAGTTTCACTCCATCCAGGACAGCTCCCAAACCCAGCATGGTCTTAAGGGAGGCGGCTGAACACACCCAGAGAAACCTCTGTGGTCAGCAGCCTCACGAACCAGCCTCCCCAGCTCTATGCTCATGACCAGCCCTCACCGCCCTGCCCGGCTCTGCCATAACCCAGCTCCCATCGCCGTGCAGGCGCTCAGAGGCGGCTCATTGCATTTATCTCCTTGCCATCTGCCCAAGAAAAGACCCATATTGTCTCCGAGGCGAAAAGAAAGCCGCTGTGTCACTCAAGCACAGTTGTTTTATCTGGAAAGGGGCTGAGCAGCTTTGAAAGCCCGTTTCTATCCGGCTCCGCGTAAAGGGGGACTTGGGGGTCCTCAAAAGGCGCAAATTGCAGCTGCACAATTAAATACCGGGGTGTGTCCCGGCCTCCGTGGTCCCCTGGGCAGCACAGCCCTAACGAGGAGACAGTGGCATTACTAATCAGGGCTCTGACCTTTACATGGCTTTTATTTAATACACATTCCACACTTCCCCAAACTCCCATCCAAAACATTGACATTTCCGCTGATAGATTGGGTCAGATTTTGGAGTAGTTGGGGGACTCAATTCACTCTTACAATGGTTAAATTCTTACAGCTAAATGGGCTTATTCAGTTAGTGCAGCAGCTGGTGTGATTTCGAGAAGAAAATAAACATTTCCTTCAAATATTTTGATTGGCAACTGGACAACTGAAATACTCAAGCTCAGATTGCCAGGGTCCAAAAAAGCAAATGGGGGCTGGACGGCGTGTAAGCCAGGCAAACCGTAGTAAATCCTCC
This sequence comes from Pterocles orientalis, assembly GCA_011057875.1. Classification (NCBI taxonomy): domain Eukaryota; kingdom Metazoa; phylum Chordata; class Aves; order Pterocliformes; family Pteroclidae; genus Pterocles; species Pterocles orientalis. Next base: position 47,047 of record WKFP01013727.1, read on the forward strand.
GAGGCAGCACGGCCGGGCAGATGTGTGTGTGTGAGATGCTCGGGGCTCTGCCCGCGCTGGGGAAGGGGACGGCGAGATGTCACTTTTAAAGCCCCATGTTGGCTGTGATTGCCAAGGGACCGCGGGGCCGAGGGCACAGCTTCACCCGCTCCCGTTTCGCTGGCGGTCGCTTAGCACGTTGCTTGCTCCAGGTCCCGTTTGATGGCTGGCTGAGCGTGACGGAGGGTTGCTTTGCTGCCGAGTTAGGTGGTTATGGAGGCTATTAATGGCGATGTTTTATTTGGACCTTGCTGGGGCTGTTTCAGCAGAAATCTCCGCAGATGCAGGGCAGGAGGGACGATGTCCCTGGGCAGGGCGGTGAGCATGGGGGTGTGTGGGTCCAACCTGTGAGGTGGAGGGGAGCCGCGAGGTGAGGGAAACGGGATGGAGGGGATGGAGAGGCAGCCAGGAGGTGAAGGAGGCGGGATGGAGGTTCAGCCCTGAGGTGGAGGGGCAGCCCTCGAGTGAAGGAGATGGGATGGGAGGCAAGCCCTGAAGCAAGGGCCAAGATGGAAGGAAGCCCTGAGGAGACGCAGCCAAGATGGAGGTGCAGCCCTGAGGTGAAGGGGACGAGACTGAGGTGCAGCCCTGAGGTGAAGGGGACGAGACTGAGGTGCAGCCCTGAGGAGAGGGAGCTGAGATGGAGGGGCAGCCATGAGGTGAAGGAAGTGGGATGGAGGCGCAGCCCAGAAGCAAGGGCCAAGGTGGAAGGGCAGCCCAGAGGTGAAGGAGACGGGACTGAGGCAAGCCCTGAGGTGAGGACACCGCGATGGAGGCACAGCCCGGAGGTGAGGACACCGCGATGGAGGCACAGCCCTGAGGTTATGGCGCTGACGCGGAGGGGGGACCCCGCCGTGAGGCCGCCGGCCCGGCGCAGGGTCCCCGCCGCTCCCGCCGCGCCGGAGGCCTGTCCCCGCCTGGCGGCTCCCCGAGGCCGGCATGGCCGCGGCTCCCTCTAGCGGCCGCCTCCAGCTTCCCGCCGCGGGCCCGGCCGCCGTTGCCCCCTGCTGGCGGCGGGACGCGCCCCGGCCGCCGCTTCCTCTCAGCCGGAGGCGGCGGAGGCCCGTCGCGGCCTCTTCCCCCCGCCTTGGTCCCTGCGGGGAGCCGGGGCCGGGCCGTGGGCAGCACGGCGGTGGTTTAGGAGGAGGCCCAGGCCTCAGGCCCGCAGCTCCATGCCTTGGCCTGGCCGTGGCCGCCACAGGCTCTCCGTCCTGCATATCACGGCGGGGTTTGGGGGTTCTGGAGTGGTTTGGGGTTTTACTTTTTTAGCCTCAGACTGGTCAGGGAAAGCTGGAGCTTTATTTGGGGTCAGACTTTAAGCCCAAGGCCCAGCGAAGAGGAAAGCAGGTTGGTCGTGGCCGCCCGGATGTCCCACTCACTCCAGAGGGCCGTGGATGTCCCTGGCCAGGGCCGACACAGCCGAGGGATTCGCTTTCTGAGGGATTCACTTCCTAAGGGATTCACTGGCTGAGGGATTTGCTTTCTCAGGGATTCACTTCCTAAGGGATTCGCTGTCTGAGGGATTCGCTTTCTGAGGGATTCACTTCCTAAGGGATTCACTGTCTGAGGGATTCATTTTCTGAGGGATTCACTTCCTAAGGGATTCATTGTCTGAGGGATTTGCTTTCCAAGGGATTTGCTTTCAAGGGATTTGCACCCACACACTCTCAGATTCACGGAGCCCAGCCCTGCGGATTGCTGTCTCTCAGGGACCGAGGATTTTAAAGCCTGGCAGCAGGAGGGCTCGCCCGTGTTCTGCCGGCAATAGCGTCTCCAGAGCCAACGGTATCGCTGCGCTTTGCTCGTCACGCACGCAGCCTGTAATTAACACTCTTACACGCTTGCGTCTAAATTAGTAACAAGGACCCATTGCCAAACAGTTGCAAATTCAGGCCAATAAATTGTAGCCTTTAAAAAAAAAAAAAACCACCTTTGGCTGTGTTATAGGGGAAAAGGGAAGCGTGCCCTGAGCACTTGGGTTTTGTTTCAATTTGCATTTTATGGAATATTAGTTATGGGCATGTGAGAGCTAACGAAGGAGCGCGGTCTGATCCCTGGAGATTGCCGTCTGCTCTCAGGAAGGTAGCCAGCAGCAGTCGGGGTTTTCTAGGGGCTGGGAGGGATTTCGAGACTGCTTTCTCTCAGTTTATGGCAAAACAGTCCAGCTGCTTGGACCACAGTGTCAGGGCTGCGTGCATGTGAGGAGGAGGTGTTCAGAAAATTGTAATTTTTCTCTCCAGTCCAAGTCCAGCCAGGATTTTTGTCCCGTGGTCCCACCTGCGATGCTGCTGGATTGCTGAAGCTGCGGGCTCTGGTCAGGCTGCTCCTTGCAGAGCTGGTCTGCAAACCCCAGCTCACAGCGCCTGACAGCAGCGCTGGTTTTGCTTTTGCAGCAGCACGGCTTTGGGATGGGGCAGGCTGAGAGGTGAGATCGGGTCGGTTTGGTCAATTGTGTGCAATTTTTTTTGCAGCGTCGTGCGTTTCCAGACAGCCCAAGCACAATCCCCCTCCATATAGCATCCAAGAGGTCGGCTCCAGGCTCGGCTGCATCCAGCCCCGGGTGTGTGCAGAGCAGTGTGGTTCGTGACAGCTCTGAGCTGCTCCTCTCTTATCTCACACCAAAGCCACAGCCACGTTCACAAACCAGGTGCTCCCCTGCTTTTCTCCTCCGTGGAGCCTGCGTGGGAAGGCAGGCACCGCCGATCACCCGCAAAACGGCTGGAGGGAAGGGAGGAACCTCCCCTCCCCTTCTCCTTCCAGCACTCGGTGGCTGAAGGACTCACCTGGGATGAGAAAGAGGGTTCAGATCAAACCCCCTCCCTGTATGCTCCTCCAGAGCGTGCCTTTGCCACTAGTTAGCTGGAAGGGATTAGCTTGAGTATTTTTTCCTGGGGAAATGCTGTAGGGCCTGGAACAGCAGCCCTGAGACGTTAAAAATGCTTCATCATAATAAATATACATACAACACACATCCCTCTGCATGCCCAGCAAATACAGAGTCATATGAATGTGCATATATAAAGCCAACAAGTGTGTCTATCACACTCATCTCACACGTTTTCTTGCTCTGAGTCAATTCAAAATCCAGCCGATGTGACAAAAAAAATGTCACTGAAACCAGGTAACATCCACTACCAGGCAGAAAGGTGTGATGCATTTAACGAGGGTGTTGGGAGTAGACAGAAGGGGTGGGAGCCACCTCCTGCTGGCCAGGGCTTTGGGATCGGAGCACCAGCCAAGCACTTCGGGCTAGAACTGCTCTTTTTAGAGACTGTCATCTCACGGGGGGTGCTAAAAGGCTGAGAAAGTCACAGTCACAGCGTTTTAGCCACGTCCTCCTGCACAGCCAGCGCCAGACCTTGGCGTGGGCCACCGAGGTCTTGAGGACAGGGGGTTCGCACCTCTCCTTGGAGAGCAAAACTCATTTCTCTTTGTCTCAGACGTGCAAAGGCCAGAGGTATGCTGGGCTCTGTAAGGAAATGACACCGGTTTGGGGACAGCTGAGCGAGCCACAGAAAAGTCTTGAGGTCCTCAAAGAATCTGCTGGTGTGGATTCCCACCCTAACCTGGGCTTCCCCCCGAGAACGGGACCTGGCAGCACCGGGCAGAGGTCCCTTTCCACTTACCAGCTGGCTGCAACCCCCTTTGGGTGTAGACCCCCCCAAAAAAAGGCATGAGGGGGCTCCAGCATCCAAAGGAGCTGGGTGATGTCCCCACACAAACCTCCCTTCCCCCAGCAGAAGCAAGCCTGAATTTCTCACTCTCTTTATCCTCTTGGAAGCAGAAAAATACACAGAGAAATGAAGCAGAAGGATACTGCGGCTCCTAGCTTGGGAGTTTTCAGCCGTGTGTTTATCAGCTCCATCCCCTGATGGTATCGGCACGAACAGGCCACCCACAAGAAGGCTCAGCCGGCTGCTCTGGGCTCCAGCTTTTC
>WKFP01013728.1:0-49395 GCA_011057875.1 Pterocles orientalis
CCTTCCCTTCCCTTCCCCTTCCCTTCCATCATGAATATCTTAATGTGTTTGGCATTTTAAGAGTACAACTAATATAGGCCAACAGGTTGTAGCTTTGAACAACATAGTGCATTAGGCTGTTTTTTTTTCCCCCTCCAGTTTATACCTATAGGTTGACTACAGAAAGGGCACCTGTCTTGTGTTTCATGAGGCCACTTGTGGTTAGAACATTTCTGGAAAGCTCAGTTCTGGTTCCCTTTTCTTCTGGTCCCTCCCTCCTATAGATGCGCAAAAATCAACCTTGACTCTTGTAACAAGAGCTCTTGTGACAAATGAGAAACAGTTCTGTAATCTCTCCTGCAGAGGAGACTATACTACATCTTCATACACAGCTAGGAAATGCTGGAATCACTAATCTGCTGCAGAAATTGTCTGTTAACACCATCACCACTATTAGAAAGTAATCTGTATTTCTTGTCTTAAGTTTCTTTCACCTATAGCTGGCTCAGTGCAAAAGCTACAATGAAAGGGAGTGTTACTTGAATAGTTCGGGGTTTTTTTTTCTGCTATCCTTCCTAGAAATTGAATATTAGCACCATTTACAAGTTACACCTCCATCAGCAATGGCTTAGTTGTCAATATGCTATTTTTATCTGGCCTAACTTTCTGTGCCTATTTCCAATTACTTTTTCTGCATTGGCATACATGTATATAAATAAACCTGTATGCATTTCCATGTGTGCATGTTCAGGGAGTCATCATGTACCAGAGAGTCCACACACTGAAGCACCCGCAGCCTTAGACAATTTTTCAGTTCCTTGCATTTTCCAAGCCAAGACATCTTCCAAGAGCTGAAACCTTCCAAGAAAATGAATTCATTTTACAAAGCTTTTGAGAATAAAGCCTCTGGTTTCCTAGAACTGCTTACCTACGCATTTATTGGAAGGAATTTTGCACCCTGCTTCTGCAGATGGCAACAAACAGGCTGCTTTATCTGCTGTCTGGCTAGATACAGAGCAGGTGCCTCAAGATTCAGTTTGCATGCTGTTGTGTCTAACCAAATATATGCAGGGAAGGCATATAAGGAATTCCAGCAGAGTTTAGCAGTTTAGAGCTGTTAATAATCCCATGAAGTGTTCCAAACCAGCTTGTCTGGAAACGGAAAGTTCAGTCTATATGCAGTCCACATTTACATCTCTCTGCCTCTGCCATCTAAACCCACCCTTGAAATTTGTTCAGCTGATTGTTATTACATTTTTGGTTTTGTTCTGGGTTTTTTTATAAAAACTATTCAATACTGAATTTATTTGGGACTTAACTCTTAGCAACATCTCAGAGTAAGAATTACAGTTTTATAGACTAGTGGTGGTTCCTCTTGATTTCTTGGAAAGTCACAGAGACACAAACAAATTCTAGCCCTCGGTTGTTCACAGAAGATAGCAAGCATCCTTATGGGACTGCCAAGCTTGTGAGATACTAGGGGTCAAGTTTGCTTAGCATTGTCTAGTTTTTATTAATAGATAGATGAATTGCTTAATGTTAGAATTATGCAGTTCTGCAGACAAGTCACAACATTCTTTGAAATCACAAGGACATGGTGCATGCAATCAAGGGTGTAGGAAGATGCCACGGGAGGCATTCCGAAGCAGTCATGGTGTGGAGTGGTGTTGAGCTGCCCACTGAACGGCTCAAACCTGGGTGATTCAGTGGTCTTCACTGGTCATAAAAATCCAGCTCTGCTACTTCTCATGGATTGCACATTGCCTACGTTCAGATCTCTATGCCACCTCTATTTTTTTTTATTTTTTTTTTTATACTTGAAGCGGGTGAAACTTTGAATCCTCTAGTTAAAGACGTAGATTCACTAGATAATCTAGTGGTTCTTTCTGTTTCTAAAAATCTACGTATCATCAAACACTAGCATAAAACTGTATTCTTTATAAACTTTAACTGACACATGTAGCCAATTGTAACATACCCTTTAGAAATATAGAAGATGCAAAATAGTATCTGGAATTGTTATTCTGGTTTAATGCATTCTGTCAAAAAAAAAAAAGAAACAAACAAAACCCCAAAAACAACTGCAATTTGTATTCTCAGATAAGTGTCACATTGAGGATGCAGACAGTCACCTTCCAGGGAGAGCGGAAGAAAAGCAGTGCAAACAGGATTTGGCAAACCCCCCTATTGTTAACAAATAAATAAAGATTAAATGTTTTACACGTCTCTCATACAGATTTCATTCTTTGGTCACAGATGAAAAGTCAACATTTGCAAATGGAGATAGTCCAAATAAAATAATACATGGGCAACCAGAATGGCAGATTCTCTCCCTGAGAAGATATTGTTATTTAGACGGACTTCATGGCACACTAAGAGCAGACAGCATATCTTTACAAATTTGCACCCGTCTTCAGCATGGAATGGAACTCATCCATCTTCTCATCCACTGAAGCCACTCCTCTGAAGAATGCTATCTCATCTAATCTTATTTCCTCAAAAATAGCATTTTTCCTACCATACATTTAATTTTAGCAGGACAATCTAACAAATTAAAATTCCACAGAGGATTCAAATGAACCTTCTAAATTTGATTGGATCACTTAATGAGACCAAAGCACAGTCAGTGTCCAAGTATTTAGCATAATATTAATTTTCAGCACAAATATTTTTCGTTATGTGGCTCTTCATATTGCTGCCTAAAAAGTTCTTATTTCGAAAAGGTGATGATAAATGTGATAATAAAATATTTATAAAGCATTCCATGGTCACAATAATTTATTATTTTTTTTCTCTCACACTTAAATATTTATGGTACTATATCAAAATATTTTGTTGAACTAATTTACAGGCAACCACTGAGACAGCACCATTTTTGACATGGTCACATTTTCTGATCTATTAATATGCCCCAAACATGAACTTGCTGTCAGTCAAAACCAATTTAAGTCTCAATTTGAAAGACTCTGTCAACTCTTTATCATAAAATCAAAATTTGGTGAGTAATTTCTACAAATTGAGTGTGAGAAAAGGTAGGACTCAATGTAAAAAAAAAAAGGTATTATTCAAAATGAGAAAAACTGGCAGAATGCTGTGAAACTGAGCTCAACTATATTTGTTTCAACACTATACAGTTTTGTAAACTTTTTATGCAGCTGATATACGCCTGACCATTAACTCATGTACAGCAGAAAAAAATTAAAAACAGTGAACTTAAATATTACTTGATTTTTATGACTTTTAAAAGAAAGAGTTGTTTTTCCCAATCGCTCTCAAACTTACAGTAAAAGCTTTATCTTCTCACTTGTGATAAATACAGATCATGGCATGAGGGCAGGCATGATACCTTGTGATTTTATCGAAGTAAGGATATTGGCTTTACTAATCCATAACTGAATAAAAGCACAATTTATCATCATATGCATATATATGATGAACTGTGATATCTGTACAAATATACATATATAAATGTGTTTTAGTCATATATATTGCACATATATTCTATATTTTAAATTTTATAAAATTTTTAGATATATATTTTATCTATCCAAGTCCTTTGTCTTCATCTAACAACAGAATTGAACGAATAGAGTGATGTATAGTGAAATGAATGGAATCACTCACAAAATTAATAACTTAATTGCTGTGGTAAAGTTGGATATGCAGTCATCCTAACCTCCTTCTGGTATCAATGGAGAGATAAACATTTGCACAAAGTGATTCATCTCTCTGAAGACCTGACTCACTTTCTGGAGGTGTGAATTTCTGTCCACTGATAAAAAGGGAATGGTTGCCCAGGGAGGTTGTGGATGCCCCATCCCTGGAGGTGTTCAAGGCCAGGCTGGACGAGGCTTTGAGCAACCTGGTCTAGTGGAGGGTGTCCCTGCCCGTGGCAGGGGGGTTGGAACTTTATGATCTTTAAGGTCCTTTCCAACCCAAACCATTCTATGATTCTATGATTATATCTATCTCTACATATTTAAAATTGATGTAATGAGTCTAGATCTTTGTTGCCATTCCAGAAGATGTTAGATCAATACTCTGATATCTTCAAAATGCACTTAAATAAAGTTTTTCCATCATAAGAAAAATGGTTCCAGCAGATGGTGAATAATGGCAGTGCATCTCAAGCAGGAAGGAACACACCTCAGGGAAGGAAGGTTCTGTGAAATCTGGAAGAGACTTACTGGAAGGACCCTGCTATAGTCAAGTTATCTTTCAGAAAATTGATACTTCAAAATTATACTAGTTCTCCACACTTTGAAATAGGTGGAAGACCATGAAATGCTGGATTGTGATTGCTGAGGTTGCCTGGATGCATGAAAGTAGGACAAATCATATAATTAAAAGCACGGAAAACATAAAACTGCGAAAAAGTGAAAATTTATGGGCCAGATTAAGAGAAGTCTCTTTGTAAGTTATTTACTGCACCAGAAATCTATTTGAGTTTTAAATTAGGGAAAAACTTTGTATTCAGAGGTGCATATGGTTCTATTTATCTCCAGGATATTCATAGGGTTAATGAAACACAAACCATCTATTAAATTTTAGCAGTTTTGTTAGTTTATATTAATCTTCTTTGATGAGTCATTCAATAATTCTCCGGAAATATCTCCAGTTCTCTTGTAAGCTCTAAGTATTGCTAATTTTTCTGTAACCTTGCAACATCACTAATAACATTCAGCCATTAGTTTAGTATGCATTTGATAGCTTAAGAGCAAGGGTTTATTTATCTTATTGCAATAATATTTTTATAGGAGGTATTATTCTGATAAAAAGTAACTTTTTCTTTAAAAAGACACCATGCATTTTAAAGTTGCATAAAACTTTGTTCTTTCAAGCAAGGTTTAGAAGTAGTAGCAGGCTGGGTGTCCAACAGAACTTGAAAAAAAAAGACTGGAGAACTACAGTCTCCAAAACATAAGCTTACTGATCTTATTATCCATGATCGAAACATGTAAAGAGGAAACCACAATAGGACCACATCAAGAGTTATCTTCTTATTTAGTCACAAATAACAGCATTCTTCATTAAAACCAACTTCTTTTGGAATGGTTTATTTTACCATAAGCATACCACATATTTAACTATCCTACAACCTTTCCGGACTTCCAGGAATTTGATCCCAGATTTCAGTGTATTTCTGCATCCCTATAAGTTTCACTTTTTCTCAAATCAAACAAACCATAGTTTTATAAGGTACTCTTGCATGGGGTTGTCAGTTTTTTTCTCTCCAAAAGTAACAAGTCTTGGCTTTAATATTGGGAAAAATAGTCCCAATATTAACTTCAGGACCTTTAGTAAATTTATACCATAAAACTGCCACCAGGAACAATCAGTGTAACTCCATTTTAAATTCTGTCGCTTAGTTATATTTTTAAAGATTCAGTCCTATTTCTTCTGTATTATTCTTTTAGCATTCAGTTAACCTCTGTATAGTGCCAAAGTAAAAATTTTTCCCATTATTTTTGAATAAAAAAGAGGAAAAATCAGTTGCGCACTTTAGGGAATAAATGAAAAATGGGAAAAAAAAACAATATCAAAAAGCTACAAATCTTCTACTACAGAGAGCAAACACCTAAGAGCAAAACAAAAATGCTGACATATACTATGTTGTTTAAAAATGCAATGTTAATTAAGAAATATAATTAAGAGTATTTTTGCACAGAAATATGAAAATCATACCATAATTAGCTTAATTACAGCTATGTAAACAAATATTAAATTTAAATTGAAATGCATATTTTTTTCTGAAGCCCTATTACGAACGCATATTTCTTGTCAGTTTCGTGTTTTCCTATTTTCCTTCAGTACAATTCAGACCAAAATCAAATTTAGGTTAAACTGAGCTTGTTGCAAATTTGTGGCAGATGCCTTCTGTGTAAGTGCTATTATGTAAATAAGTAGTGTAACTGACTTGAAAAGACCTTTTGAAGTACATTTCTCTTTGCAGAATTAGGACCTAAATCTCGGAAGTAGTTTTCTTAACTTAAGCTACATGAATCCGAATAACTGAAGTACGTAACAAAAGAAAGTCTTAAATTAGGTGCCTAGTAAGCTTGATTATATTGTTGATTTTGTCTTCTATTCTACACAAAAATGTATGGTTGACAAATTTCACAGGACACAGATGTCAGAGCAACCAAGCCTTCCAAACCTCTGATGCTACTTTTAAACTGTATTATATTTATTCATAAAAGAAAAGCTAGAAATCAGGTCACTTTAAGTTTCATCCGAATGTAAGTACACAGTAAAAAGACTGTCTGAAATTAGTTCAAAAAGTGCACATACGGTAGGTCTCCACTAACACATTTAGAGGAACATCCTGGATAGCATTTCCAGGTGACTGAACCTTTTTAAGCAAACAAATATTAACAAATATTGATTTTTAAATGGATTAAAATGAACTGAGAGAGATGCTGAAGGAAGAATTGTTACTATGAGCACAGATCATGAACACTTACACATGTAACAGACTCCCCATATTCTCCTTTATGATTGTGCACAGCTTGGTTTCTCAAGGGATCAAAAAAAAAATAATTGTAGGTTTGGGAAATTTGGTTCATGTTTAAAGCAATTTTGGGAAAGGAGCATAACGACAAAAGCTGTTGGTTTTTTTTCCTTAAAACATTGTTTTGTATAATATCGAATGACAAGATTTAAGACCAGCTTATCTCCTTAGAATTAATTTAATTGTTATAAAATGTGGCTAGAAAATTACATTCCTTGACTAATCATATAAGAATCTTACAATTCCTATAACATGAGGCTTCCAAATACTTGGCAGTTCACTGGACCTTTTTTTCTTTTGTTCCACTTTGAGACATAAAGGTAAACAGTAATTTCACATATTTGAAGTTACTGGTTTTATTTTCCATCTTGTAATAATAATAAAAAAATTAAAAATCAATGCACAATATAATTTTGGGCACATACTTAATGAAGAATGTTATAGGCTTATCACATCCAAGCTTCTGAAACTAATAGGCAGGACGAACACTGAAATAATGTATTTTACTTCTTGCACGAAAAAAAAAAAAAAGAAAACAAACCACAAGCTGATTTATCAAAACATGAAAAGTAAATGAAGAATTGCAGTTGCCAGATTTAATTCACTTAACAATTCTACTGTTTCACCTCCCTGACAGGAACTGCGGTACAGATGTTAATTACCATTTATAGAATGTCTTGTCAAAACACCTAAGAATCATTGTTCCGTTAATGACTTTGTCCTGCACTTGGATTCAATCACTGATTCGAGCTGAAGAAAGCCGAAAAGGATCACTAACACTTGGTTAGGACAGCCAGTCTTTCCCTGCAAACTCCAGCCAGTAATGCATGGCTTTGTGCCAAAAATTTAGCTTTAGAAGAACTATTTTAAAATTGTAGTTAAGAGGTAATTAAGTCACATTTAAGAAGATTATTACCCTTGTATTAAGTGAGTTAATTTATTAAAAGGTAATGTCAGAGACAGCAAGCTATTTAGAAACAATGCCAAACACTTAAGAGCACAATGACCTATTTGAGACACCAGAATATTAGTAGACAAACAGTAGTATTCCAGGTCAATTTATTCAGTGGGATAACAGACAGGCAGCTGTTTCTCCACACATTCACTGGACACATACCTCTTCTCCTTTGAAATAGGTTGGAGTATTGCTACTGCCTTCGTTGGGTGTAATGTTGGGTCTTTTGTCTCTATAGAACACCAAATTAATTTTACCAGCAAGCCTGATTTAGGAAGGAATGCACTGAAGAAAACAGATCAATTCCCTTGTGAACTACAAGTCATTCTTTGAGCATTTAGCTTCCCTATATACCTCACCAGTTCTTTCTTTGAAAGTTCTTCAGCTAAAGACCCTACTTTTTCCAAGTTGTCTAAATATAGTTCTGCTTACTCTCTTTTTGACATGTTTTCAACTCAGGTCTCATCAGTATTACTGTTTTGTTTTTTTTCTCCAAAAAAATATTTCCTCCCACCATCTTCTCAATTGTCTGGATGATAACTCCTTATGTTACACATTTATATCACTGAATTTAGCTACCAGATTTCACTTAAAATGAGTGAGTGGCTTCTTTTAGTACTTCATTCAGGTATAAAACTTAAGGTTACTTAAGTACTGAGTCATAAGTAAGGTAGGATTCATTCCGCTCTTGGGTTCAGCTCTAGAGACAGTCATCTGAACTGATTATGCACAGAGAAGGTTTCCTCTTCCATATTTGCAACTTAAAAGATCAAAGTGATGAAGCACCACAGAAGAGACCAGTTATGCTGCTTTTGGCTAGCATAGAGCTCATATAGGGCTACATTTTGGATTTGTGCTGAAAACAGTGTTGAAGATACAGGGATGTCTTAGCTGTTGCTGAGCAGTGCTTAAACAGAGTCAAGGCCTTTTCTGTTTCTCGCACCACCCCACCAGCAAGGAGGCCAGGAGTGCAGAAGAAGTTAGGAGGGGTCACAGCTGGGACAGCTGACCTCAACTGACCAAAGAGATACTCCATACCATACAATGTCATACTCAGAATATAAAGCTGGAGGAAAAAGAAGGAAAGGGGGGGCATTTGGAGTTATGGCGTTTTTCCTTCCCAAGCAACCGTTACATGTGATGGAGCCCTGCTTTCCAGGAGATGGCTGAACACCTGTCTGCCAATGGAAAGTGGTGAATGAATTCCTCATTTTGCTTTCCTTACATGCTCAGCTTTTGCTTTACTTATTAAACCGTTTTTATCTTAACCCACAAGTTTTCCCACTTCTACTCTTATGATTCTCTCCCCCATCCCACAGGATGAACAAGTGGTGTGTGGTATTTCCAGCTGGGGTTAAACCACAACACAAGTATAAGACTCAGATTCAGATTAAAAATTTAGAAGTCTACAATGTATATATCTACATGAAAACCATAGATACATGTATTTTCTAATCTCTCATTGCAATTAACAGAGATCCTGTCAATCCTATTGGTCTAGTTAAAACAATATAGTAATTCACCAAACATACAGAAGTGAATCTGGACAGCTCTCTGTATTATACTAGCTGTTTTGACTAGATCTCCATTAACAATAAGAAGGCACCTAACTCTTATGTACACACCTTTGTTGTAGATTTAGCACTTGAATCTGGACCTATGTCTTACCCTTGGCTTTGACATAATACTTCACTTTGATCTCTTAATGTGCACACAGATTATCAAACCTTCTCTAATACAATGAATTATTTCTTTAAAACCAATTGCATCAAACTGCTTGCCTTTTTTTACCTTAAAAATTAAGCCCATTGAAGTAATCAAATTTTCCTGAGGTCTTACTTGTGAGTGGATTCCATCTTAACAGAACGATGCCCCTACCCTAGCAAGGTTTTCAGATGGTCTCAAAGCACATGCTGAAAAGTTTCAGGACAATTTTTTTTTAGAAAAAAATATCATTTTTTCTGCATTGTAACACAAAACTACAATGGAATTTCATAGAAATAGCAGGGACAGCATTCACTTTCACAAAATTGCAGATTTCTGTCTCCATAGCAGTATGGATTAAGGGACCAAAGCTGTAGCCGTAGGACAATGGGCCAGACCAACAAAACTGAAAAGGAGTCAACAACTGAAATTTCCCCTAATGCTAATGGCCTTGTTGAGTGCAAGGTGAGATGAAATACCCTTCAAAAAGGTTTGAAAAGATGGATTACATCGCAAATTGCATCTGGTCCCCCATTCAGGCATTAAGTGCTATCAGTATTCTTGATTAAAATGGAAAATGTTGTTCCCTGCTGTGGGGAGAAAGGTAGCACTGGAAGTAGAAAACATCTGGCAGACACCTTGAATATGAAACTTTTTTTAAAGCATTGCATTTTTTTTGTTTGTTAATTAATATCTTTCGCAGTCTCAGGTAATCACTTCAAAACTTCTCAGTAGTCTGACATTCAAAGGAACTTTATGCTCTGTCAGTTTCTATACCTGTGTTGTCAAAGAACATGGGAATGACAAAAAACATCTTGGTAATTTGTTCACTGTTGGCTTGCATATCCCTTTCACAGTGCTCTTTTCTCCACAAGACAGTAACAATAATATTCTTTGACCTAATGATTATACACCGACAGTGTATTCTCTGGTTCTATGTTAGCTTACTAAGTAAACCTTCAGGGTCCTACTATTTCACAGCTAAAAGATGGAGGCCATAAGATCTTGTTGGTAAGGCTGATTAAGTAAGACTGCAACACTGGTCTGCAACAAACGCCCACCTCATCATGGCTTGCAGCAGTCACAGCACCAACTAGAAATACTTGCTTAAACTTCATGCTAACTCTGTTGCATATGACCTAAGGTTCCCTGTCCATACTTGTGCTTTTGTCTGATACCTGGTGTTTACTGGGGAGGTGTTTCCTACAGACAAATAGGCACAATCAATCAGAAGAAAAATCCAAATTCAACATCAGTTTTACAAATACATGAAGTGTGAGATGAGTGCCACCTGACTGGGATGTCATAAATGGACAGCCAATCTTAGAGGAGAGACAAGCAAACACAAGTTACCACAATTCTATAAGAATTGTTCTGAAGGAATTAAACAGAATTTTAAAAAAAGAAAAAAAGCATTACCATAGTAAGTTACTTTATTTTTAGAAGAAAAGTAAATTGAGAAAATCTCATATCTCAGGACTTCAGTAAAGCATGTGATTAAGTGCCATATAGGAAATTATTTTAATCTAGCTAGAATACATGTTAATAGAACCTGGAGGTTGATTTAAGGAGTGAATAGGTGGTTCTGAAATGGCTTGTACAGCTATGGGGATGCAGACTCCACACACTTCAATATCATAACTAGTCCAGAATAAAATTATCAGTAATGATTTTTATATGAATATATGTGAAGGGCTGATACAATCTGCTCCTGATTCAAAAACTGGGAAATACGACCAGTAAAGACACATTATCTTATTTAAAAAAAAAAAAAAAAAAAAAAAAAAAAAAAAAAAAAAAAAGAGGAAAAAGAAAAAAAAGCAAGCAAAAAGACAGAATTTGTCGTTACTAGAGAAGACTAGGAAGTTTTAGCTTGTTTTATTTAGAAGAATGGAACTGTAGGCAGAAAAAGGTGAAGAGTAGGGGTAAACAAATAGAGATGTAAAATGACTTTGTAAATTAAAAGATAGTATAAGAATAAATAGTACAGAATAAATCTGATTACATGGTGTCTGTGATAACAGACTATTGGACCCCTTCCCAACATTTAGATTTTTATATTAGAAAAATTCCACAAGAAAAACATTAGTGTTATTTTTATTATGTATATTTATGTGAGTTTATACTCTGACATTTCATTTCTTAATGTCTGACTACAGTCACGGTAGCTGATGTACAATGGAAGTTTGCACTTGAACAAAGCAGTAAGACACTGTTGTGACAATGTACTGCTTCTAACACAAGGTAGATAAAAGGATTTATAATTCCTTACAGAGATAATGTGTGGTATTAAAGATAAGAGTTCTTAGGAAGAAGGCAGGATTTTTCAGTATGAATGCTGTCCGGGGTTCACGTACTTTTGAAAAATCTCATATAGTAAAAGAAGGTACTGGAAGTAGGAATGATCTGATGAAATACTGTCATTTTTAATTGAAGAATACCTTTCAGCTAATCGTCTAGATTGTTTAAACAGGCTCTTTTACAATGTGATTTATCTGAACTCCTTTAGGTTTTACTTTACAATGAGACAAATTGTGCCCTTAAAGTGTCTGCTTCCCTCTGATGACTACTAAATTACCCGAAGTGCCTCGATTGGATGTATATGTGGGATCCTTAGCTTCTACAGCTGAAGCAACAGAAGACAGGTCTTTCAGAATATCTAGTGAATAAAAGACGATGCATGTGACCTTAGCTATATCATAAAGTTCCTCTGTGTCTTTACTGCTCATCTATAAAATAAGGATAATAGAATTTCTATACCTTACAGGGCAATGTGGTGGGTTGTGGATTACATAGTTCTCTAATACCATGGCAATGGATGCCCTATAAGTACTTAAGCCTCTTCTGGACTGTTAAATGAGAAAACCAAGAAGAGCAGACAGTAAAACTTGCAAACTAGTTTCTTTTCAGAGAGGGCCACTTGACATCTCCCTGAAGTAAAGCTCTACTGAAGTACGGGGTTGGTGTAAGACACGCTGTGATTAATCATAACAGCAAGAGTGATGTTTTTGAAAAAAGGGGTATCCCTCCCTCCTGAAAAAGAAAATATATGTGGGATAGGTTTTTCTCTTTTGTCACAAGCTGTTCCATTTGCCTCATGATTCAAGTAAACAACTGCTGCATCAACAAAAGAACCCTCCGTGTCTATTGCCCACTGATACATCCTTTTAAATCTTTTTCGTTTTCTCTTAAAACAGCTATAAGGGAAATGTTTTCCAGCATTCAAATCTTTATTGAGAAATTCATTGCAACACATTTCTAGTGTTATACTGTGACTCTTGTGATAAGATGTGTGCTTGTTTCATATATGCAAGGGCTGATTCGACCTTATTTACACCAATACCAGTTGACTTCAGCTGAATTACTCCTAATTTACTCTAGAACTGCTGTCAGAATCATCCTCATATTTCAGACAGAGCTTAAAAGTCTCCAGCAGGAAAGTGCCTTTTTATTGTAAGGCTAAATTGGCAATCATCCAGAATTCCCTGGGAGAAAGGGTTTTTTAACCACATTGATTTAGAGAAACATAGAGGCCTTATTTATTTAAAATCAAGGATATAAATATTTTAGCAGCAGCAGCAGCCATAAAAAGAAGGCAAGCATTCAAAGTTGCTGCAAATAAAAGAAACCTCCTCTTAGGCTGACTAGAGCTAATGGCTGATGATAGAATTTGGAGAGTGCAGAGAAACAGGCACAAAGAAGTACTTGTCAATAATAAGAACAACAGCACTATATTTACAATCCAATGTTTAAAGCCAAAATAGACATTCCTTTCTCTGTTTGATCTCAGGAAAAGTTATCTGCAGCTCACAGGCCTGAATTTGAGCCTTCTTATGTCACTCAAAAGAAGTACTGAAAAAACTGTGCTGGAGATGACAGACTAGTAACCCCTCTAGCAAGCCAGACCCGTGGAGGGGTGTCATGTTTTCTGTGCCTGGGCTGAAAGCACTCTTCCTACTTAGAAATGCTCTCTTTTGTTCTCCCATGGTTCCTGAAATTCATTCTTGAGAGATATAAAAAACTGAAGTTCATCTCATAGAAAAAATGTCTCTTAAATTTCCATAGGAACAAAGAATCACAAAGTGAATGTAAATCTTTGTTTTTCTTCTCAAGGCAGAACAGCTCATAGAAGTCATAAACCAGATCCCTAGCTATATCAAGTGTTACAGCACCACTGAAGTTAGACAATGTCCCCTCCAGTATCTGCCTCTGTAAGAGACACAAGAATAAGCCAATTCTATTAAGTCTCAGTCACATTAAAACTATTAAATAAGGTCAGATTATATCTAACTATACATTTGCAACGTACATTATTGATAACCAGACAACTGCCAGGACAAGAAACAAAAACTGATGACTTAAAGAGCTACTGAATTTCAAAAGAAAGACTGTCTTTTTCTCAAAGCATTTACACAGCATTTTACTTGTTATAATAAATTATGACTCTAAATAAAATATAACAAGTAAAGAAATCTTGTCGATTACAGAGACAGAGAAATTTGGGAGACAAAGGTCGAATATCTAGACATGTGTAATCAGATTATTCAAACCATATCTTGAAAGATTAAAGCCAGAGCTCTGAATCTCGAAAGCCAGTAACATTACCAACTGAAAAGCACCCGGAACTACCTTACTGATTCCCATGAGATCAAACATATTCCTAAACCTGCTAAAATATATGTCTAGAAACATGGATAAATATATAGATTAAAAAAAAAAAAAGCTTCCATCAGAGAGACTGTTAAGACTCTCAGTGCAATGGCAAGCTTTCCCAGTTTAATTTTCAGTGAGTGTCCAAGGAATGGCTTTCGTTTACAACTGCAAAGATCATTCAAATCCATATTGGCAAGATCTTAATAAAATACAGTTTCTACTTTTAAAACAGTGCCTATGCTATTTCCAGATTTATCAGGGGACTAAGGAGCCTCTCTTCTCCTTCATTCAATCCATAAGCCTTCATCTCTTGCTTCCTCTCAGGAACTCTCTCATTCTCCACAAAATTTTCAAAACCTATTTGCTTGTCCTGAAGTTCCCCTCCTGTTGACCTTCTCTATCAACCACAAACAAACAATATGAGCAAGTAATAAGCAGCAAGTCCACTCACAACCCAAAACTGGTCAAAACAGGAGGTGTGCAGGCACAACGGTGTCCGTGTGTAACTTGCATCATGAGCATGGGGCCCGGAGACCAGAGGCCTGGACACAAGCTTCCTGTAGGGCTCCTCAACCACAGAACGGTTTTGGCAAAGAGAGAACTACAGTTACTCTCTTTATGGTGGATTTTCATATGGCTTTGTTTGCTACTAATTAAGGTCTGCTTAAGTTTTGGAAACTGAGTAGAAGATGGACAGATATCTTAAGAGAATTTTAAATAAAAGTCTTTTATCTTTAAAAGACTTCTGAGCTGTCACTGCAGAAGACAGTTACAACTTCCCTTGCAATGTAAGCACTTTGCTACTTCAGCAGTGATTATGTGCTTGTTCAAGTAGCCAGCAACAAGCATTAATGACTTTGTTAATTATTTCCCCTCTCAAGCATCCTATTTTTGGGTCACTGAGAAAGCAGCAAAGGGGAAAGTGACTTCTGCCCAGTCAACACAACAGTTTTTATTGAACTGAGCAGTGATACAAGATTTTAATGAGTAGCTTACAGCAGAGCAAAGTAAAAGGAATATAAGACAAAAGACACAAGAGCCCTCACACACAATTCTTAGAAGTTCTGGTAAAGCTACTGTGTGAACATAGTTGCAGAACATCTGAGATAAAAGCAATAAAAATGTCTTTCAGCTCTCATAATGGGGATGCTGTTTCTTAGGCATAGCATTGCTGTAAGCCTGTCAGAGCTCTCTCTGTGTTCACACAACGCTCCCAAATTGTAGACATATAGACCCTGTTAGGGTCCTCTAAGGGGCAAATCATTCCTTTTTTCATCTTTACAACCAAAAGGTTTTGCTTTACTTTTAGTTTTCATTAAGTCATGTAATATTTACACACCAGAGGGATAAATACTAAAACATCCATCTTCCTTAACAATTCCTGTATATATTTTTACAGAATATTTACTTAGAATTTGATGCTGATTTACAGAGAATTTACTGAACACATTCCCTTCAAAACTCTGGACAAAATAATAGAATAAAAAAACCCAGATGAACAGCAAAACATACATTCTTAAATGCTCTCTTAGTCCACCAGTATCTATTAATTCTTTTTCAAATTTCAAAACAAAAATAACTAAAATTTCTTACTCCAAATGAAATAAAATAGGGAACTTGATTTATTTTTAAATTACCTTTCCATATTCTTGTCTATATGAGGAAGCATTTAACACAGTCATGTTGAACACTATAGTACTGAGTATACTGGGAGAGTGCAATTCTTACTCTTTATCAACACACTTTATTTTTGGGTAGGCAATATCTTAACTAGAAATATTGTATGACTTTTACTTCCTCAAAAGAATGGGTATGATTATGGGTATTCTCAGTACAATCCAAATGTATGAAGTGAAACAGTATCTGAAAGTATAACTATAAGGAATAAAAAATGTTTTATTAGGCTAACTTCCAGACCATAGACCCGTATAAGATTTTGGGAGACGAAATACAACGTATTAGTTTCCAAAGCAGCAAGTACAAAAGATTCAAAACACTCCAACACAGCACACTCTTCAGAGAAAACATTTTATATGTGATTAATATATATTTAAAAAGTCATATCATAGTTAAATGTGCAAAAAAATATGCCAAATGTGTCACTCAAATAATTCATTAATGGTAAGCTGATTAATACAACATATTTTATTTGAGAGTGAAATCCAAAGCTTGTTATGGCAAAACAATTCAGGCTTACAGGATTGTATTGAGCACTGTTATGCTTGACCATGCTAATGTAGCTGTTTTTATTTCAGAAGCACTGGGGAGGGAAGCATGAAATCATTAGTAATTATATAAATATTAAGGCCACACAACTGGCTCTATTACTGTTTTCAAATGGTAGCATCTGCAAATTCAGCCTGTAATAAACACTAATGCATCCAGAGACAAGAGTGCTGACACATGAATGGGATGCTTTGTCAGACTTGTATAAAAATGTAGATGAACTGCAGGGAAAAAAACCCAAAGAATTCAAAGGGTTTCTTGATTGCCTTCTTTAAAATGCCAAGAACTTAAGCTGGCCTTTCTTATCTTCCTCTACACGCATGTGACACTTTAGGAGGTCTTTCTTATTGTACTATAATTCAGTAATTATTCCAGCTCTGTGCATCATGCCTTCCTTCCAAAGGGAGCATGAGATACATAATTCTGGTAATGAACAGCTGCATAATTTAAGGATCGAACTAGCAGGGCACTGTTCCTTATTTGTGTTTTCTTAGCAGTTTCTAAGATAGTCCAAGCCTATTTAGGAATACAATCCTTTGTCTGCATTATTTCTCTCAGATGATATATGTTGAGACTTGGTCATGTTCCAGAAAGCAGATTTTATCATCTGAAGTACTAGAGCAAGCTTTCCTCTCATTTTGCTTCAAAGGGCAGCAGTACAGAACTGTAACGAGGTAATTTTTTTCCCCAGTCATGAACACTCTCTGTTCTATCATGCAGACTTGTTCAAACCCAGTGCTATCCCCTTTCCAAAGCACGATAGACTTAATCACAGAGCTATCAAAGGCATTTCCACACAACATTTCTCTCACCAAGGCTAATCTTCCAAATGTTAAAAAGGTCCAGGCAGCTAGGCCCTTCACGATGAAAGCTGCATGCTGATTAATCAGCTGCTTTTTTATTCTGTTCTGGCAAGTGTTCTCTCTTTGTAAATAAAAGGTTTACCCTGGATTTCCTGTAAACTAAGGAGCATAAGGCAGCTTTGGACCAGACTCATAAAGCAACAAAGCCTTCTGCTTCTGCATCCACAGGGGCAGGTTGTTTGTTCTATTGCAAATATACTTTCAGGTGTCCTGGAGAGAATGAGCTAATCTAACACAAACATCTTTCCAACATGAGGAAATTACATGGCAACCTCAAAGTCACCTGCTTATTAATTACATTCTTTGGCTTCCAGAGGCGCTTCAATTGTTTCTTGCTTGAGGAGACCTGTCTTCAATTTCTGTCATTGCAGAAGTTCACGTTGGTTTATGATGTGTAACGCAAGTCCCTCACAGAAACACTCTTATGTTAAAGACAAATATATTTACTTATGTCGCAGAGTGCTGGCTCTCTATTCAGATGGTAAATAGGTAGTGTGAAAGAGATGTGACAGACCCAAGAAGACTAGAAATTGTTTGCAAACTGGCAGCCACTGTGGTTCACTGACAGCCTGAATTACTTTCAGGCAGTTTGGCACGTCTCCATTTGTCACACTTAAGAGCTTAAGCCAAAGATACCCAATTAATACAGAAAACAGTATTTCTCTCTCCTCAAAGCTGGAACATAAATGCAAATGTTTAAGGTTCATACTGTGCATCATGACACCTACATGTCAGAAAGGAGTGTAAAATAGTTATAAGTGAAGCATATGTAACTTAACTTGCATCACACCTTTTTCACCTCTGCTCATCTCAGGTTATCTTCTATTCTGTACATACCGCCAGTGTACAATTTATTCCAGACAATGATTTCTCATGTAGACAGAATCCCTTCTGCTATAAATCATGTAAACATCTAGCACAAATAGTTTGTGAATATAACAAGTATCAGGGAATGAGCTTTTGAAATATCTATCTAGACCAAGAAAGGAAAACTGTACCCTCCACCCCCAGATTTTGAAGGTAAGGTGAAGGTTGCTTATTTTGAAAGTAGCAGAACCTTCATGAATCAATATCAGTTTCTGACATTATTATATAAGTCCATCCATCACTGCACAGCAATAACAGCTGTATCTTTTACTATGACCCAATGCCAGTTTATATATGATTTGATTTTAATTATTGGTAGTGTAGTCATGAAGGTGAGGTTTATATAGTTCTTGTATGGACAGAATTTTTTTTGAATCACAAGATTTCCTTGGAGAATTTTCACTGTCCCTAAGTAAGTTTACAGAAGTTCTCCTTTGTCCAGATAAGTTTTTGGTGGTTTTCAAAGAGAAAAATAAATAATGCAACATTTTCACATACTATAAAAACTAATGAAAAAGATCTCTGAGGTGCTCCTTGAGATTCTCTAAGGCCAAATTAGATATGTAAAATAGACGCATGGAAGTTTACATTTCTGGAAAGCTATAATCAAAATGTTTGAAATGCTCATACTTTTCAAAGTAACTGATGATACAGATCTCAGTATTCTATTAATCAACTGCATTTTGAAACTTTTGAAAATGCAAAGAATCATAGAATCATAGAATTGTTTGGGTTGGAAAGGACCTAAAAGATCATCAAGTTCCAACCCCCCTGCCATGGGCAGGGACACCCTCCACTAGACCAAGTTGCTCAAAGCCTCATCCAGCCTGGCCTTGAACACCTCCAGGGATGGGGCATCCACAACCTCCCTGGGCAACCTGTTCCAGTGTCTCACCACCCTCACAGTGAAAAATTTCTTCCTAATGTCTAGTCTAAATCTACCCTCTTTCAGCTTATACCCGTTACCCCTTGTCCTATCACTACACTCCCTGATAGAGTCCCTCCCCATCTCTCCTGTAGGCCCCCTTCAGGCACTGGTAGGCTGCTATTAAGTCTCCTTGGAGCCTTCTTTCTTCTATGAAGAAATAGTAAGGGTTAAACGATGAATGAAGAATGAGAATAGCACTTTCCATACTCCCTGCTCTCTGAAGAAAGCTGCAGCTGGCCCCCTTCTTTGTCTGTCCCCCTTGAAGCATCCATGAAATAGTGTTTTAAAGAAAAATATTCTCAGTTACTGCCTATTCCCAGCCAAAACCTGATACTGAACTCAAACTGACAAGAGCTCCACTGATGTCTCAAATTTAGTGCTGTAAATAATATCAGAACCATTGGCTTAATTGCCAATTGACATCTTTTATCAACACTTTTCCTGCTTAAGGCCATGGTATTTTGGTCTCCAAAGGCCAGTAATAAATATAGCAAATTAAATGTTTGCTAGGCAAGATACATCAGAACAAATTTTGAAACTAATTACTGGAGTATATTCAGTTTTTCACATATTTCATGCTGAAGTTTTCATATATAATTTCCTCTGCTATAACTTCAATTCTTAGCACACATGGTATTCAAAAAAAGACATCATAATATAAATATTAGAAAAGAAATAATAGTTTAAAGATAACTTCTTAAAGATATTGATCCATTATAAAGAAAAATTTTCAAAATTCTGATGCAACTTTTTAATTATGTGGTATGTATAAAAAGTTTTGCAAATACTGCTAAAACCATTTTACAGCTTAAAACAATACCAGAATATCAACTATAAAACAACATTTGCAGGTTTTAAAAGTAAAAACAAAGAAACAGATCTTTTGTTGCTGTATTAAAATAAAACTGTGAATTTTGAGACAAAATAGACACAAAGTAACATATTTCTCCCCCTCCTTAGTGAACATGCTAAGCACAGGAAAGGAAATTAAACCAAATCACAGAAATTACAAAAGTTTTCCATAGCAACAACTACAAAATAAAGGGTTTCTAAATAAACTGACTGGAAAGAGCCCATGATTCCAGTATAAATTTAGAATGAAAAAGAAATTTATTACTTTTCAGAGGATAGTCTCCAATAATGCAGGTGTAATTATGTATAATTTGGGGTTCCTTCAAATTAAGTTTATGAAAAAAATTAAATTATAGTCTAATTTATTTTAAATTAATTGTTCGAGTTTACATTCTATATCAGTCATCATTGTGAAAAGAAAGTGTAGTTTTGCTATTTTGTTTTATTCATAATGTTGATTAGCAGAGAAATAATTTGTAGTAACAGACAGCAGTAGTTTGCTTTCTACACCACTGACATATATGCACTTTGTTACAAAAAAAATCTTCAGTTAATTAGCCTTTACAAATTGCTTGATTATGTTCTTTACATGAGAGAAATGGGTATGATTGAAAACAGATGTAATTTCATGTCTAACCATATGTATGTCTCTAAAAAAAGATTCGGGATTATTTTTTTCCCTTTTATTTTAGGCAATTCAGTCAAATAGCCTGGAAGGCTAGCCCACTAAAGGTGATTGCTCAGTTATTTCAGTGGCTCACAGTCAGTAAATGAAAAAAGAAATAGTGTCTGAGTGAGGTTGCACCTGGGATGGTTTTCTCCTGAACAACCTCTCCCAGGCATGGGAGTGTGGAGAGCATGGGGCAAGGATCTTTCCTAGCAGGCAGGCGACATGCAGCTGTGCTGCTCCAGAGACTGATTGTGCTGCTCATGTAGATGTGGGCTATCCAGTTGGTCTCATTGCCTTGACATAGTCCCAGGCATATTTATTCTATAGGGATTCTCTGCAGGAAAACCAATAAAATACATCACAGACTTTGTTGTAATTTGTTTCATTTTCTGCTAATAAAAAAAAGAAACGTAATTTTGGTTGCCTGGAGTTATATATGTGAGAAAACCATTAAAAATATTCAGCTAATAAAAATAAACTTGAAGTAAGGGCAAGAACATTTTTTTTTTCTACAATAGATTTTGGTCTACCTTTGAAAACCCATATAACTATAAATGTATTTTTTTACATCAAATGTTACTGCCACAAATAATACCCTGGCCTGTGTCACATTACATACAGTCCTTGGGATCACTACTTACATTTCATTGTTCTGTCAAGACCTTTCCAGAAAGGTTTGTTGTTTTTTTTTTTTAAAGGACAAAAAAAATGCCTTTCATTAGGAAAAAAAAAAAAAAAAAAGTTTGAGGTAGCTTCCAGAAGAAAAGACCGTAATGAACTACCCTGTCACAAATACCTAGTGGAACTGAAACATGAAAACAGAAGATGATTCATTACACTTGTCTGCTTACAGATGATTGTTTGCAAGGTCACCCAGAAGAAAAATGTCCTCCAAACCAAAAAGTTATGTCTGGTAAAGACAATGACACTCACAGGACAAAAAAAAATTGCTATACTTGTTACTTACATTAAGAAAATAAATTTTTCACTGGTCAAATACTCAGATTTCACTGTCAACACACTGTCTTCCAGGTGAAAAAAAATCCACATATGAATTTTTTCTTTGCTTCTTTTACATGGACATACACAAATAATTAGGCTCTTTGTTGTAAATAATTTTTTATATAAGATAACAGAATCTTTCTGGATGAATCTACTCAATTGCACTGTAAACATTAATTATGGTCTGAATCTACAATCTACAAAACAGTCTTGAATAATCAGCTGTCTTTAAAGCTTCCTCTACTCTTGTCTCATATGCTTTTCAATCCATACTCCATTATACCCATTTTTTGCTGCAATTGCTGTCCTGACATGTTTCCAGTGAAAAACAATTCCATTAAAAGAAGCAGCATGCTCTCTCCACTCAGAAGACCATTTTCTTCAGACAAAACCAGTGTTGTCACATAGGCTGAGATGTAGTATGGTTACACGAATTTAACAGAATCTAACTGGAGAATATAGATCAAGGTTCCGCTCCTTCATCCTAGAGAAATTGTTTCTGAAATATGAGGAATTTTAAGCTAATGTAAAGTCTATAAATAACAGAAGGAATTCCCTCAGTTAGTCACTCCTGCACGAGAATGTGCTGTAGGGCATGCTCTGAATTCACCACTGTAAAAGAAACTCTGCAAAGGATTTATACGAACAAATGGTGCAGTGTCTCAAAACCAGAAATATTCAGCATGCAATTTTTCTTTTAAATACTGTATGTATGCTTCCTTTGTCCCAAATATGTCAACAGTTCTGTGTTTATTTTATGCATTGTAACACTAAATATCTTCTCAGCTGAAGTCATCATGGTTGCATACCAGCATACAGGAGCCAACTGGCTGTTTAATGATAACAGAAATGTTTTGCTGAATGACTTGTGTAATAATACAAAGACACACAATTTAGATAATGAGTTATTTTTAGGGTTTCTGTACTTGGCTGTGATGTTACTAGAATCCTCCTGAAGCTGGAGGTTTAGTAAGTAGAAGAATTTCTGTTAAAGACAAAAATAAAAATATATACTCTGTAAGTAATACTGACTTAAGAGAAGTCACTCAAAGAGCTTTTAATTTAGATTATTACATTTCACAGAAGCTGAAGAAATTTGCTTAAATTTAATACAGTAAAGAAAATGAACAAAATTATAGGTAACAAGCCTCTCTCAGTTTTTTTGGGCAAAGTATCTCTTAACTGCTGTCAGTAGCTGCTAATTATCCACCTTTAACTGAATTCGTAAATTTTACCAAGGATAAAATTAAAACTAGAATTAGAATTAGAATTGGAATTAGAATTAGAATTAAAACTGGAAAAAAATTTCCTTCTTTACTGAAGATCACATAAAGCACAAGGACAGATATATAATTGCTTGATCATCATTCTGCTTACAGGACACATTCAAACTTGTGTAGGCACACACATGTACAGGTAAGCATGTCTTTCTACACATGTATATTTCTATATAGCAATAATGAAATAAATTTAAAGACAAAACCAAAACTAAGCAAAAGTATTGACAACTCTTTGTTGAACTCCATGGAATTTCACAGCTCACAAGTCCTTTCCACTTCAAATTTAATCTTTCCAGTTTGATAACACTGCCTTATAAATCACCTCATAATATTATTGCTTCAACATCTTTCAGTTCTGGAACAGAACTGAAGATTTGCACCACTCTGCGAATATGTGGTGACAGTAAAGGTAACAGTGCTCAAGTAAATTCTTCCAACTGAACTATCCTTTACATTGTAATCATGACCAAGCACACAGTCCTGATCAATACAAAGGTACATCGTTGCTGTAAAACAGCTCCACTAACCAGGGTAAGTAATCCAGCATTTTAAAGACTTGAAAAATCAACCGATTAAACACTGGACAAGGTCAAATATTATTGATCGTAGATTCAAGTGAAATTCCTTTTGTTGCTTTTCCTTCTTTTGATTTTTCTTCTATTCCGAGTACTATTTTCTTAAAAATAAACTTTCTTTTCAGTGGCTGCACTTACATAGCAATAGGATATGAGTGGTCTCATAGAACAACATAATGATGCATTGACTTGAAGATCAATACTGCTACAAAACCTTGGAGACAGAAAAACAAAGAAAAAAACATATTTTTCAAAATCCACTAATGGTCTAACTTCTACAGTTTTTAAACATCAGGGTTTGATAATCTCATGAAATTTTCTAAAAAATACCAGATAACTATATTTTCGTAATTGGGGAATACTAACAAAAGCTAATTTCAGGCTTCCTCCACAAGCAGTTCAGAGGGAGTCTAAAACATTATAAGGAGCAAGAGTAAGGTGCTCTTAATGAATATCTTTCTGTGTCTTGAACTCGCTAATGCTCTGCTACAGTCTAGTCCTATTTTTCTAATACACACAGAAGTCCAAGATATCAACCACAGCTTAAGAATGCTATACAATACTCTTTTGTTCTTTTTTCTTTTGCTGCTATAAAATCTTCAGTAAGAAGTACCTTTAATAGTTTGGAAAGCAGAAATATTAAGTATTACAAAAATTACTCGGATGCAAAATTGTTTGCAAAAAAAGCTGCATTTGCCATTTGTCATTTTTTCCGATGCTTTTATCTTGACAAAACTAATATAAAAGGCAATTTTTTATGAAGAATTTTTCTTATACACTCTTCTGGGACATCTTGTCCTCAAAGCAGTAAGATCTTTTGTCTTCACCTTCAGAAACCTTGTAATATAACCAACATGTGGCACCAATTTTAGACCCGCTAAAAAAAGGCAATGAAAATGTTCCTTCCCAGTTGGTAAAGAGATCACCTCCCAGCTTTTTTCTTGTAAGTCTCTTTCTCTCTGAGCACAAAGTCCCTTTGATGGAGTTTCACAGTGGCCAGACATGCCCTACATCAAGTTCCTGAATAGGAGTCTTCAGCACAGAGAAGGAAATGGGAAACCTTGATTTCTTCACCTTTATGTAGTTCTGTATGGGAGACCTACCTTTGAAGCTCCAAACTGGTAGGGACTAAGTGTATACTACAGCAAACTTCTGGGTTTTCTGATTCAAAATAAACAAGAGAGCTCTGTCAGTCTGACAGCCATCTAGTGTCTTTCTTTCACTTTAAGCAGCTGACTGTAATGTAATAGTTATTTAAAGCATATAAGCTGCTATGAACACTGATGATTAGGGAGGTTAACAGTATTATTTATTTTATGCTTTTACAATACAGTGATTTATTACATTTAGCATAGATCCATCCTTCTGGTTTGCACATTTTCCTCTTTCAAACACATTTAACATCCTGTCTTAGCTTTTCTCTAGCTTTCCAATATCAATTTCATTTACCCTAAAATCATTAATAAACTCTTGCTTTCTGCTGCATTTTTAGGCTGCTGTTAAATTAATCTCAGTCTCATACACATTCTCATCTATCCACAGGTAGAATGATATGCTGGTGTATTTTTATCTGTCTGTCTCCAGAAAGCTGTGAACAGAGACATGGAAATATCACATATTTGGAGAAATGCCACCTGGCATAAATCAGTCACTAGGTGGCTGAATATTATGAAGAAAAACAACTGGAAAAATAGAAAATCCTGTTATTAGAATCCAGCAATGCATCTGACTTTCACATTTAAGAGTGAAACAAAATATTTGTCTTAGTTAATGGCTTTGATGGTGTTTAACATTTTCTCCCTATTTTTGCCTGGCTTTCTGATGTAATCTGTTAACATTTGCCTGATGATGTTTTTACTTCTTTGGTTGGTTGGTTGGTTGGTTAGTTGGTTGGTTGTTTTTTTCCCCAATCCATAGCAAAAGAAGAATAAGAAAAGTTATGTCCTATTTTTCTAAACAAGGCTCAGGTACTTTTTATGGGACTATGTAAACCACCACAGACAATGCCTTTATACAATACTTTAAAAATTTACTTTAAGCTCAATATAAAATGGAAACTATCATAGATTCTCAAATATGCTGGTGCCCTTTAATGTCATTGGTTCTTATGGCATATACATCCTACATGCTTATGTATTTGTGCCAGACTTTTCTATAGGTCAAACAGAAACAGAAGAGAGAAAGCAACAACCTGAGCAAGCAGGAACAAAGTATAAATTTTATAACACATATGCTAGGTCTAATTGAAAATTTTCCATTAAAATATGGGGGTTTTTTTACCAATAGAAAACAAATTTTCAGGATGAAACTGTGCCCTTTCTAAAAGGGAAGAAAAGTTACTGCAGATGAAAATTCAGTTAGGAAGGTCAAACTACAGAAAGGAGCATAAGGAATTTGCATTGAAGATCTTCTGAGTTACCAGCACATATTTCTGAATTAAAATACTTGACCCATGGTTAGAAAATGTTTGGTTTGGAATTTTTGCCCAAAAAGGACTAGTTTTATTCTTCCAAACATCTCCTTTCAGATAATTCTGAGGTGTAATTCAAACTGAGTGTAAAACTCAAGTGACTTTTATTATTTACCAATTTTCTCCTCCTTGTCTTAACAAGAAAGAATACAAAGGAGGAAAATTAAAGTAGGATCAACAAACTTTGCACACCACCACAACTATATTCTCACGATAGAGGTTTTACAGCAGTTTTACAGCAAGAGACACAGAGCAGCACTACCCATCAAAAATTCTGCTGAAGTCCAACTCTTTGTATCACCCTCTCACCGTGCTTGTTTCAAGCCCAAGACAAGGGCAGTGTGACAGAGCATTCTGGCAACCTTCAAGATGACCATGAATGATAATTTGCAAGAAACAGGATATCTAGCAGAAAGTCAAATGCGTAGGTACTCCAGCTAAATCTGATATGATGAGATGTGTAATAAAGTCTACAGGCATAGAATTAGACTGCATTTATGGTGCATCACCTCATCTGTGCTTGGGCCACAAATACTGCTGTGCTGGGACAACTTTGAATATTCCAAATCTCTGAGCACATCTCTGTTTTGGTTTTTTGTTTTTATTATACCTTTAAAGGAATGACAACTGCAAAAATAATGTTCTTTTTCTTCACCACATTACATTCACTCTTGTATGGACGTCGGAGATTATCCTGTAGCACTTGCAGCTGGAAGTTGGCTCTGACAAGACTTGCACATGGAGTTAAACACGTTTTTACCTCACTGAAAATACTTCCTATGTACAAAAAAAAATTTAGCACAAGTGCAAAACCTTGATAATTAATTTATAAGTGAATGTACTCTAGTTTATGGGACTATTTCCGTTTGGGTCTTGTGAATCTATGATATTAGTTTCCCAAACCTAATGGACTTTTTAAGAGGACATTTCCCTACACTCATCAAAACATTTCCTGATTGCCATGCAAATTCCAGTGATTTCTTCTGTAAAAAAACCACAAACCAAACCAAAACAAAAACAAACAGAAACAAACAAACGACCAAAAAAAAACCCAAACAACAAAAAAAAAGTAATATCAGCAATTTTCTTCTGCAAATTCCCCCAAAATAAAATCTCCTTATCATGTGTTCTAAGTACATTGCCTGTTGCCTCACCTCTAAATGATTAGAGGCTTTAAGAAACTGACTCATGGAAAGAAACTGATGGACAAAAAAAAGAGAAAACTATGATCTTGATAGTTATTATTGCTTGAAGTACCACAGTCATTTTATGAAGCTGTTTAAAAAAAATACCTTCTAACCTTTACAGATTGAATTTCCACAACAGATAAAGCATCTTAAGAAAAAAAAAAGTTCTAATAATTGTAATTTCAATATACTTTTTATGTAATTATCATTAGTATTATAACACCTACTGTGTATTGTTATAGTTTATGGGGATTAGGAAGACCACAATTTACAAGATGTAATTATTCCTGCTAGAGACACTGTTTAATATAATTTAATTCTTCAGAAAGGCTGTCCATATCTTTCTGACAATGACAACAACTTAGTTTTTCCATCAGATACTTGATTCTGTCCCAAAGCAATTCTAACCATTTTTTTTTCCTCTTTTAATTATTTCCTTTGGAGGAATGCATGCAAAGTAAATTTTCTTCCTTTGCTACACTGTGCAGTCCGATGCCAGTTTTAAAGTCCTCAGTGATCCAAAATTGGCTTTATCAAGGAAATCAGACATATGAGTGGTAAAATTAATTCCAAGAGAACCCTGGCTGGAATTATAGGACAGTAAGCACAGGACAGTAGATGGAAGAAGGACAGACTTCACACTAGAAATCCTTTAACAAAACTGTAATTTGCAACAATTTATAGCAGCAGAGAATTTGGTTCACTGACTCAATCCAAGAGGAAAAAAAAAAACCAACACATCTCTGCAGAAATGTTTCTCCTTGGCTTAGCTCATCAGGCACATTGTTTTATCCACTGCTGTAAACAAAGAAAAACTGCCTGTGCTCTTTGTACAATCCTGAAACTCCATTTGATTTCAGCAATTTCATGGTTCGTGTATTAGCTGAAAGAAAATTTCTCCCAAGAAGACTACATGCATGAAGCACTGCCAATCTCAAACACTTAAAATCCTGAGTTCAGGATCAAAATTCATGATAGCTTACAAAAAAAAAAAAAAAGAGGTTAGTTAGATACGCCTTTGTTTTCTTTCACTCCTTAAGATATGTTTATTGCATGTTTTTTGCAATAAAATATTATATTCTTATGCATATTCCCATCATTCTCTACTTTTAAGAAAAAAATGCCTCTGATCACATGAACATATAACCCTAAAGAA
The DNA here is from genome assembly GCA_011057875.1 of Pterocles orientalis. Lineage (NCBI taxonomy): Eukaryota > Metazoa > Chordata > Aves > Pterocliformes > Pteroclidae > Pterocles > Pterocles orientalis. Next base: position 27,879 of record WKFP01013728.1, read on the forward strand.
ATAGCACTGCTCTTCTGTAGCAAATACCCAGAAATAATGTGCTTACAGGAAAATTTTCAACAAACTAAAGATTTAAAAAAAATATAAATCTCTGCAACATTCTACTGATTTACATACTGTGGCCTGAACTGAGATCATCTAAATTTTCTCAGCAAAGTACGCCCACAGAACAAAACAAAGAGAAACACTGAGCAGAATGACAATGAAGGTGGCCTGCAGTTCCTTCACACAGTGCTATGGAATTCCAGATTATCTTGCACATACTACCGCTGATTTATGTCCTCTGTGCTATTGGACATTATGCGACTTGTTAATATTTTGCATGACAAAAATTTACCATTCCCATTTGCTGGCCCCTCTACTACCACTAAGAAAATATAACAGATTTTCTAGTAAATGGCTTTACCATGTAATTATCCAAGCCATGGGGGTTTGGTGGTTTTTTTTTGTTTTGTTTTTTTTTGTGGTTTTTAAAATTTTTTTATTTGGCTGTTATATGATGTATAACTGTTTTGCAATTCCAAGAGCAGAAGAACATATCAGCTGAGATGATCCCGTACTATTACAGGATGGAAAAAAAAAAGATTGGCTGCTCTTCATAATTTATAGAAAGAAAAATAAAATAAAAAGATACACAACGCCATGTGTTTGACACCTATCTAAAGTTTTGACAAGTGTTATTCAAGGTATAATGAAGCAAGATAAGGATGATCTTAAAATATTATTGTAGGATTAAATTAAAATGCCTACAGTTACATTCACATTTGTGTACTTTTAGTGAATTCATGACCTTTGCTTTAAATGCAATATTAATAACTTGAGTATGTGATTGTAGGGTCAGATTCACAGAGGGCCAGGATGTGACCATTTTGATATTTCCTTATTTAATACTTCTCTAGTACAACACACTTGGCAATGCTTATAGTGGGGTATTTTTTGCTTTTTTTCCAGTTAAACTTTGGTAAAATATCTAAACTAAAATGCCTGGGAGAGTTTAATAAATGTCATTAAAAAAGGTAGCGCTGGACAGAAATTCATTCAAAAATTGTTAATCAGCAATACACTCGGTGTTGTCATGATTAAAAGTCTAATTAAACCAAAAATTCAATTGGATATACATAATAATTAAATTGCTTGCAAAAATTATAGGTTTAATTTGAGCATTAAGAAATTACAGTGTAAGATCTCAATTCTAAACACTTCTTCAGGATTTCAAGTTGAGGGAAGTACTAAAGAACTTTCATTCCAAGGAATGGACGATTAAAGAAAATAATGTTATTTATATCAATTTAAAATGAGAAAATAGCCACATACCTTTTCATTTGAAATCTTATCTTCTTACTTTTAAAATATTTGTTATAGTTTGCACCTCAAGGGTGAGCAAACTAGCATATCCTGTAGAACCAAATCCACAAATTTGTTTATAAGCAAACACATGGAGACAAATAGCATTGAATTACTAACCTGTAATAAGTGATCTTAGTTCATAAAAATTATTTTCTATTTCATTGGTAAAAGTGAAGGGGGAAATAAATACAATACGGCATCGACTACATGTATCAATGACAATAATTAATTGCACTGAAAATGTATCATTGAAGCCTGTACTTTTCAATAGTAGTGAATGAAGAGATGATTGAAAAAACTTTAAGTATTTGAATGAAAACCGGAGATAAAACTTGACTCACAGTTCAGAACACTTTATTAGTAAACTGAATTACCATAGTAAAATAGAATCACTGTGGAATCAGATCTCTTTGGAGAAGAGCTAAGACAGTACTGAAGGTAATAACATCAAATGCTTTAATAGGTATGTGTATTGTAAGAAGATGATCTAGTGTCAAGTGCATTATGTATGAAGTGCTACTCACAGGCAAGAATTCAAGCATATAATCCATGGGCTGATGATCTCTTATGGGCAAGAACACAGCATCCTGACAAACTTTCAGTGGATATTCTTGCACAATGAACAAGGAATGGTTACAAAAGTTAAAGTTTGTTTGAAGAGACAAGTCTCCCTAACCTATCCCTTAAAATAGGTCCCTTCTTGAGAAAGCCATAAAATCATAGGATTTTAAGAAACCTCCAGAGGTCATCTAGTCTGCTTTTTTCTACAGGCAGAATCAGTTATGGCATTCCTGACAGATGTCTGGCTCACCTGCACTTATAGCCCACTAGTGACAGAGGCTTTTAATCTACTCAGAGATATTTTTTCAGCATGCTTCCCTATCTGTACTACTGGAAGACTTTTCCTATTGTTTAATATAGAACTTCCTTGCTCCATTATTATGTTGTCTTATTCACTGTCTGCACAGAGAATAGCCTCTGCAGCAGTCTGTTACGTATTTTGAAACACTCGCATTCCCCTGCCATCCCCCCTTCATGACACATCTAATTTCTACAATTTTTACAAGCAGATCGTTGTTTTGAAATCTCTTCTTTATCTCTTCTGTACTCTTTCCAAATGGTCCGCATCCTTCAAGTAAGGGTTCTGCTCAGAATCAACTGAAAGAGCTTATTTCTTTCCATGGACTATTAAGGGAGCCTAGGGTTATTAGCCTCCCAAGGATAAAGTTAATCTTTGTGAAGCACTGAAGTAAATAAATTGTATTTTGTAGTTTCTTGCTAGATGTCTGCAATGTAAGGACCATTGCTCCTAAAATAGCTCCCTGACTGTTATTGTATGGTAAATGATGTGAATGACTTGTTGCTGTATTCACAATACAGATGGTCTCAAAATCCACAACTATGTGGCTTTACTATGTGACTAGGTTCTGAAGTATGCTGCGCAGCTATTTTATTAAACTCACCATGTGGAATACTTCAGTTCAACAGATGGGCATCTCTAAGTCATGTTGTGAATCAGAAGGCACTCACTGGGTACAAACTGAAGAAAAACTTTACTGAGAGATAATCAGGCCCTGTATCTCAAAACACCTATCCAACTCATGCTGGTCTTTTGCTCATCATTATTTCATTGAGAAAGCATTTAATTTTTTATATTATTTTAAATTTTTGTGTGTGTATAACTCCATCATGTGATCTAAAGCAGGGTCAATTTTGGCTCTTCAGGATATTATTTTTATAGCATCAGGATGGAAATTCTAAAGCTCCTCCACCTTTGGCTCTTAGGCAACATGTTGCCGCATAGGATTTCTAACACTGTTTATTGCCTCAGAAAAATTAAAAAGAAAACTGAAATTCAAATGTAGAAGAAACTATGTTGCTGCTCACAGCTTACTGTTTCCCTAATGTTGCTGCCTGTAGGTCAGTCAGTTTTGAAGGATCTATTGTAACTGCTCTAAAGATTTTATGAATAGCAGCTAAGAAACACCGTACACACAGAATGGATATCACCCCATCCTTCTCCAGGACATTTTGAAAGACACTACTACAATAAATCAAAATGCTTGGGCAATCCATAGAAATATATGACAGTTACAATTTTTCCACTTGTATAGCAAAGTCATCATTCACAACAGCGAAAACACACAGTATGTCCCTAAAAGAATAAAACAGTTGTGCCCTTAGGAGTCTTTTCTGAACAACAATAAAAACATTGCTGGCTATAAAATTGGTGAGCAGATTCTATTCTCTCAGTACAGAACCGATGAAGATAAATTGCGTTTAAAAAGAAACATCCAGAAGACCCAGAGTGGAAGCATACGAACTCAGAAACCCAACAGTACAATAATGAGAAGTTATTAGTACACTACCTTTTGCCTACTGTCTGTTGTAATAGGCTACTTGTGGTGACTCTCTCATTTTGGGTAGGGGTTAATAAAGATTCTATGATTCTATGAAAGGTTAGGCACTCAATGAATTCAGCGTGAATCTTTCAGCTGACATCAGCAGCTATCGAATTTGGCCCTAGAACAAAAAGGATTGTATGAAGGCATCTTCCAGAAAGGTTTTTGCTTATTATCTTAAAAGAAACAGCATTGAGAACACCAGAGGTAAAGATATTCCTTTCTATATCTCCTAGATGAATAAAGCTGTAAAGTAATATTGATAAAGTAAGAAAGCAGAAAACAGCAAGACATGTTATTTCCTTGTAGCTGGTATTAATGGCAAGTTATAAATTCAGTAACACACACTTCTGCTTTGGTTCTTCAACCAAGGTCATCCTATGCAAAATGGGACTCACACTCCAGATGCTGAGAGAAGGAGAGTGTTTATTAATCTCAAGATGTGGTGTTTACAAGGGGTTATCACCTTCATGACTGTCATACAGTAGATCTCACAGATCTCTTTATGATGAGCAAATGTTGATCGCAAAAACAGGTGCATTGTCATTGTACTTGATAGAGCATGCTTTTGACATTACTCTTTAAAGTAGCAGTTTCCACGCAGAGATCTCACAAATCTGTACCACAATGGAATGTGGACACAGTCTTTCATTAATTTAAAACATGTACTTCAAACTAACAGTCTTGGGTGATTTGAAAACACAGAAAGAAACAGCCTTAACTTGTGTACTTTAATTGTACTCAAATTTATATAAAAATCCAAGGTAAAAGTGATTAATATGAATAGTAGAATCTGTTCTCATTCTCTCTAATTACTACCATACAAACACAAAAGTTTTATTTGTATTCTCAGTCACCTTGAACCTGACACCTCAAACAATTATCCCAGCTCTGTCAAAGGTTTTTCCTTTTCCTTGTAACTGAAAAATCTTTACTTGTAGCACATCCAAAAGGTAAGCCATTCTTTGACACAATTTCTGATCAGAGAGAATCTTTGAGAGCAGGCTGTAGACAATTCATTCAAATGGGGTACCACTCTGTTTCCTTAAATACTCAAGTTAAGATCTTCTATATTCTTATATTGGCTAACTGAAGAGATAATCTACACAATAACATGCCCCCACTGTGTGTTTCTACTGAATCAATACAGCTCTCAATCTACACAAAGGCACCACCAGCATGTATTAAGCAGATAGAACCTGCACTCTCACAATGAGTTCCTCATCTGACGTGAAGAGTTGTGTGCTAATCTCATAATTTCACTCCTAGAGTCCTCCATTTGTTGCAAGTACTGAGTCTTAACAGTAGATGTGTATAATTCAAACCAGTCTTTCTTCTGCATAAATTGAAATACACTGCACAGCAATAAAATGGTTTGAATTGAACAGATAAACGAGAATTGTGCAGATGATTTTTCAGTAATAGAACACGTGCTCTCCTTTTTAGTATATAAAAATATCATTTCACAATCCCAAATTTGAGAATATATCCACTTAGAACCTGAAAATAGTACTCATACACACTTTGTGGCTGTGTTACTAAATGTGCCTCAGTGCTCAGACAGGATTCAGAACACCAGAACTGATAATTATAATTCTTCCCCCTCCCCCAGAAAACTTATACTTCTTGAAGAAAGTTGTAAATTTGGAGTAGAAACTTTAATGTCTTTTATGCTGAATTTTAATTGAAACAAACTGTAAACTTCAATCCTTTGCAAGGATATCTTGAAGTATAAAGAATTAGTATGATTTAGGCAGAATGCAATCAAACAACTTAACTGACAATAGTTAACTGGAAAAACCAAATTTGCAAAATTTTCAGCTAGATTAAAAAAAACAAACAAACAAACAAAAAAAATCCCAACAACCCACATCACCCAGAAATTGTAAATACCTTTGGTACTACTTGTATATTTTAAACTTTCAACTTTATGACCCCTGTCTCCTTTGAGGCAGACAGTAAAGCAGATGCATTACTAAACTTTGCCATTCTAAACATATTTCCCCCTGTATAAACGCAAAATTCACTGGGGAAAAAGATCATTAATTTCATAAAAATATTTTCTTCCAATTGCTATAAAGGATATAAGGATTTTTTTCATTTTTATTTTACTACAAGTTGTGGAGACACTGTTGTCATAAAACTAACCTAGTAAATGATCTTCATCACTGCCAAATAACCAAATAAAGTTTCTGTAGCAAAGCTAAAATATTAGTTGATATGAACATCAGCTGGAATCTTAGCACCTCCCTCCTGTTTAAGGCTTTTATGAAAGTAATGATGAGTTCAGTCATACAACAGATTGAAATAGGTTCTTATCTGTAGCAGGATTTTTTTTGCTCATGTTCATAACTGAAATAATATATTTGGGTTATATGGGAAAATAATTAAGAATAGCTACTTTCTGCCCAGCACATTAAATCACTTTTTTTTTTTTTTGACAGAGGAGCTGAATTACTACTGTACACTGAGACATGAGTTGTATGGGAAGGAAAGCACAATTGCCAAATAAAGGATTAAAATGAAAGGGGAAAAAAACAGAAAATCTCTGTCAGGGAAAAAAATTGCGTGAAGAAGGACCAAATGGCAATATGTTGTTATAGCCTTCAAATGTGCAATTTGCAGATTGATTTCCCTGCTCTCTTTGCATAGTAGATGTAAAGATTATGCTGAAATCTGGGAAGATTTGATTGTACATGTGCCAAAGTGAATTGAGAACTTGAGTTAAATGCCTGCCCCTGTTCTAACAAATTCATAATGAGAAAATAGCTCTGCAAGAGATTTCTTTGTAAACACATCCAACTAATTTTGCAGCTATGCATTTTAAGAGCATAGGCATGCAGGATGAGTCTCCCTCACTAATTCAGTTTGTTCTTGTAACACAACTGAATTTGTAGAGCTTTAGCCTTCTGTGATAAGCAGGAATGTCACATCTCCTGATATTTCTCTCATCTCTGTGCTATCAGTGCCATTTGTTTAGGTTTTGGGGGGTTCTGTTTGTTTTGTTTTGTTTTAATTACTTGCTGTCCCTATTTCTGCCTCATGTTTGGCAAGCCTCTGGCCATTCCCACAGAAGAAATCAGAATTACTGGAAAAGCTTCCCACCTGTATCACTCAACAAGAAGCATTTCTCAAATGCCACCCATAGTCTGCTTGATTGATAGGTGTACCACCTCTGAAGCAAAACTTGCCACTCCTATTCCTCAGTCCTCTCTGTTTATTTGGAGTAGTTGGCTTTCTCCCTTAAGATACTTGTCAGCATTTCCGGAAGATGTTTTAACTGGCACCCTGTCAGCTGACATATCTAAAGCAGGAAAGCTGACTAGCTGTGAAAGATGTGACTCTCAACCCCAGCAAAACTCAAAGCACTGGAAACCTCAAAAAAACCCTTAAGAGCATATGTTACCCTACTTACAATGAAGTTTTTGTGACATCCTTTTAATTGCAACCATATGACACACTTGCTTGTAAGCCAGAGGCACTGAATATGAGCGAAAAGTCTCATGTGAAGTACTAAGCTTTGAGTTGTCAAATGTACTTTCTAAATAGATGAGTAGCTTCACTTACAGCACAAAAATAAACAGAACCCAAAAACCTTTTTTTCCAACATGATTTTAACTGTGCAGTACTATGCAGTGGGCATATATACAAGTCATTCCTGGCAGACACTTATACAATACTGGCCAGCAACCAGTTAAAAATTTTGGACAGAAGGAAGCAATGTGATGGATTACTTTTAGTAAGTGTAACGCATATGACATTCCAAAATGTTTTGACTCTAATGCTAGCCTTATCTGTGCACATGCTGAAGTAGTACTCCTTTGGACATCACTGAAGTTTCATCTAGAATAAATGAGATTTTATCCATGTCTAGACCATCAAACTTTCTTTCCTGTTTTCTTTTAAACATCCAACTTAAATTTCAACTATCAAAGAAGGCTTTTTTTGATAGTCCAAACACACTTTAAAGGATGAAGATAACAGTTACCTGACATCTATTTTGTAATAAGGTATGAAGCTCCAGAGTTGTTTCTATTAGCACGTCTTGCTTACGCTGTGTGGGGTAGGAATGAAAGACAGCTTTACGTGACAGAGTTATGAGAAACCTGAGAGTTAGGTGACATGCTGAGATACGTAATTCCAGCAAAATGTGATTAATTTCACAAAAAAGGATTACAAACTTATACCATTTTAATTTTAAAAGAGCATAAATAATATGAAAGTATCAAATGAGAAACAGTAGAGTAAACAGCAGCTAAGATATAAAGAATGAATGAAAGTTAAAAGCTGTGTACGCTATATTAATATAACTAGAGCTACCTGAGTTTAGCCCTGGATATAATTTGGTCCCTGAGTCAGGAAAGCATTTAAGTGTGTGTTTAAATCTGTCTCCAATTAGAGTAGCACTTGAGCACATGCCCATCTTCAAGCATGTGCTTTAAGAACCATTGACTTCTGTGAAACATAATTACAAGCTTAAAAATGTAATCATGTAATTAAAGCTCTATATTGAATAGAGATGCTTCCCTGAATGGGGCCCTTGGCCATGTACCTGCAAGTCGCTGAACTGAGGGAACTCTAGAAATGAGAGAGTAACCTTGAAATGGTTTCGGTAGCTTGATGCCTAAAGAGTAGAAAATAAAAGACTACGGTGGCTACTTAAATAGAATTTATGGTATATTTAGGTGTAAAAATTTTGCCTTAAATAACCACACTTCTCAGATAGTCATGGTTAGGAAGAGTCTTCCCCTATGCTGTTTGCAAGTCCCACAGATTCCTAAGTGTTTTCCTATTTCCAGATTTCTGTCTGAATTTATTCATCAGTTAGTATAGGCAGGTATAAAATTATTCTCCCATTTCTGTTGCCATGTTGAAGACCCTGTGGTTTCCTAATGGCTCTCAGGAAAGAGCAAACCTGGCAAAACTATTGTCTACCTCATTGAAAAAGCCTGATAAAATTTTGCAGCCTCCAATCTCTCAGGGATCTAAAAAACATCGCCAACTTGAAACAACACAAAGGTGGTGAAGATTATGAAAAGAATGCCAGCAGCTTTGAGAACAGCAAAGTTAGGAAAGAAACTTTAACAAGACATGACTAGACAGTAATGACCAGTATTTTTGTTTTGGGCTTGATATTGAGAACATCAGAAGACCCTGAGACTATCCCTGGCTCATAACGGAGTTATGTAAGAGATCTGCAGAAATCCAATGGATATATCCTCTGTCTACTGTAGAAGGAAACAAACTGACAAGACACAAATTATTTGCCCTAAGTGGCACTGGAAATCTATACGAAGAAGGAAATTGAATATACACCAACAGAATTCCAGGGTAGCTGCAAAGACTGAACCATTTTTCTTAGGAAAAACAATGGATTTGTAAAAATAAGACAAAGATAAAAACATTTTTTTTAATTAGAGGGAAAGCAGACATCAACGTTTTTACTAAGTAACTAAAATAAATTTAATCAGTAAGTCTATATACACATGCAAATATTTGAAAAAAAAAGCAAAGACAAAGAGGAAAAAAATACTTAATAAAAACACACAGAGAACCAGAGACATTAATTGTAATTGTAAAAGTAAAAACAGAAATAAAAATAAATAGGTTAAAAATTAGACTTTTACATAGTAATAGCTTTTGTGAGTGAACTGAACAATTAAGAAGATAAATTGTGTGCACACGATCTAGAAAGCACTTTTGAAACACAGGGGAAAACATGTCCAGGCTGAATGTCAGAAAACTTATTTACAATCCCAAATTAAAAATAAAAATAAATGCAGAAAATTTATGTTTGGAAAGGATATTGTATGCAGCACTGAACTAAAAAACATTAACATTCTGGTCACGAGCTGCTCTGTGTGGATTAATGCAAGAGGGCATCACTAACAGCAGAAGAGTAGAGTAATTCTGAATTTTAGTTGTCAATGGGATTCATCTCACTTAACCTTATGTGCGTAACAGTGACATCAGGTAGTGGATACTCACTGCAGAGCAACTGTTATCTTCAAATGTGTGATGGGTTATCCCTTGGCTGGGGGCCAACTCACACACACCCGCTCACCCAATCCTCCCCCTCACCCGAGGACAGGGGAGAGAATTAAAGGGGTAAAGGGAAAAAAGGACACATGGGTTGAGGTAAGAACAATGTAATAACTAAACTACAATAATATTGAAAATAATACTATATACAAATATACAAATGAGCGATACACAGTGATTCTGCCCCCCACCCAATGACCAAGGCTCAGCCTGTTACCAGCTAACGATCCCGGAGCAGGGAGAGTCCCAAAACCGCACTCACGGAATGGAGATAACAGTCCGAGCATCCCAGACCGAGAGCTGACTGGGCTGTGGGGGGGAAGGCCTTGGGAGAGTGACCACCTGGAGTGAGATGACCTGGAGCAAAAGAGATCTGGAACCAAAAAGGGACGATCTTCCAGAGGGTCCTCACCTGTATACTGGGCATGACGTGTGTGTTATGGACTAGATTATTGGCCACCCTGGGTCTCAATCCTGAACCTAAGATCAAATCCTGGGCTAGTAACTGGGGCTGTGCTCCCCTCCAGCTTCTCCTGTTGGCAGACAGCCAGAGAAGTTGAAAGACCTTGGCAGACGCATAAACATCACTTCTTATCAGCTTTCTTCTGAGCACAAATCCAAAACACAGCCTCTTGCTAGCTATTATGAAGAAAGTTAACTCTGTCTCAGCTTAACCCAGTACAAAATGGCAGTTCCTTCCTTTCCAACGTGTTTTTCAAAGATAGGAAGCATCCATTTCCCCTGAAGGTGCCTATTTCTTTCTTTTGATAATAGAAAGATGCTGACTAGGTTAAACTTAGGTGACAAAGATTTACATGGCCAGAGTTAGATGAGAAGAATCTCACACTGTTGTAGATTAAAGACCTGAGAATACCTAACTCATTTGTATTTTTTTCCCTACTGTAGATAGTCATTTATTTGATCAATTTATGCCAGATCATAGCTAAATTAGAATTAAGGCTTAACAAGACAGATGGCATGCTTTTGTAGTAAAGCATATTAAGACACCTCAGCAAAACCTCGCCTGTCAAGGAGTGCTTTTCACTATCAAAATAGTTTAGAAATCTAATTTACTTGCAGAAATTGATATTGTTATTGCAGTAATTTATATTGTTCTCCTGTCCAGAATCTTGTGACTCGACTCATAAAACCAACACTTCAAGCAAGTGACGCATCTAAGAGCAAGTACAGTCAAATGTGAGCACATCTTCAGGTAGTTCTTCATACCTTAAATCTGAATCACTCTCTGCAGGTACTATCTTCTGTTACAAAACAGCGAGCTAACAGTGAATAAACTTCTAGTGAGGCACCTGACAGGGTATCAAGTAATAGGACGAAACTAAGCCTAATTATATAGACAATCCTATCTGTAGACAACCTCTAATCCACTAAGAAGCTTTCCTGAAAATAGGCTAACCACAAACTTAATTTTCCTTCTCTAAAAAAGTTAGTTCTTCAGCACCTCATTCCCTGATTAAATGAGAATACGCTTTCTCGGCATTGTCTTGCAAGAATTGCTACTTCAATAAACTTCAATTACTGACTTTCTATAAATGTTTTTGTAAGGAAGGAGCAATTACTCATTAGAATCTCATAAAAGGCTCAGAGTGCCCTTAGAAATGGATTGGTTTAAAACTCAGATTTTTTTCTTTTTCTTGTTATGTTACCCAAATTCTAAATCTTATGGCTACAAATGCTTTCTCACCTCAGGCCTTATCTGCAAATCAAGTCAAACCTGAAATAATCTACAGTGAAAATCAGAAACAAGACAATTTCACTCAGTTAGAGCAGAACACCAAACTAGATCAACTGGTTCATACCCATTTGCTGTGATTCTGTGGATGAATTATGTGCAAAGGCTTCAGATTAGACATTTTCCTATTTTAACGGAAGAATTTTTTTAAAGCAGAAACAGGGTAAGAAAACCACCTAATCCAGAAGAGTTCATCTGAAATATTTAATAAAAAATAGCTCTTCCTAACTTCAAATATAGATAACCCCTTATTATGAAATACACTGAGATGAACATCGACATTTAAAGAAAGGTGTGCGGTATTTCCAGTTTGCTCAAAGACATAATTTAGAACTAGCATAATTTATTGTCAGCATTCACGCATTACCTCTATTGTGTTTTACTACTGCTCACATCATCTTTTCCTAACAATGAAAGGATCATCAACACCCATTTGTTCTCTTCCACAGAAAACAAAATTTTCATAATGAAAAGCAAGGTTTTACAGGTTTTTTTTTTAATTCTTCCTACACACAATAGAGACATGGCCTAAAGCATCACAGAGATTAAAGTAGCCTTAATTAGTTTAGTTTTGAATTCAGTTGTTAGCTTTCAGTCTAACAAACTGTTTAAATAAATTCTTAGCTATCAAATGAGGTAAATCTCTCTCTGCAACTTATTAGTAAATTCTGGTTGTCAAAAGTCTGAAATACTCTATGTGCTCAGCTTTCTGGTAGAAGGGATAACCTTGGCTACTACCCTGCCTACTCACACCCACATGTGTGCTCAACAAAAAAGTAAATAAAGCGCATAAATTGAAAAGTCTTTAGACAAACTGAACTGTGGCTTGAAGAAGGAATTCATCTTAAATTAGTAAGATCCAGTAAGACTAAGAGAGGACAGAAACTTTTTTGACCGTCACCAAATACTTTCACTCCTAAAAATTCCTTGTGAATTACCAACCATATTCATTTATTTCACTGCATTTCGAAGGTCTTCTCAAAAATAATTAACACTGATACTAATCCATCTAAAATATTGTAATGCATTCATCATCACAAATATTCTTAACAATACGACTTTCTAATCTGCATCTCCTAATTATTTTCACCCTTTGCTCTCTTTCCGATTTCTCCTCCCAAAACCACCTCTGGGAATGAATAGCATTTTACACAGAACACTAACAATACGTGACTTAATGAAGAAGATCTCCTCTAATAGTTAATCTGCTTTAGCACTGGAATTTCACTTGAAGGTAGAGATCTTATCTCTGATGCTTAAAGCAGAATTAGAAAAGAATGGAAAGGAATTTTCTTTTTCCCCTTCTGGAGAATGTCACTGAAGCTGTGACATACAGCATTTACAACATATCAACATTTAGCTAGAAATAATCCATACTTCTGAGTCCAGCAGGTGTTTTCATAAAATTTTTGATACACTGATTTCTACTGCTTAGGCTTTCGGGTATTTGCAAAATTACTTCTCAACATTTGCTGATTCACAATAGCTTAAAATTCAAAACACTCTTTAGTAATAAAACCTGTCTGAAACTTGTCAGAAAGTTTTGCACAACTTTAGAAAGAAAAATGAGGTAAGAAAATCTATTTGCAACATATTACTGTCAAGTTCATACAATATACAAGTACCTGCAATGATAGGTAAATTATAAAATCTATAGTTATACAAGATCAGTGAGAGCACAGCAATAGATTTCGTAGCAGATATTTTGATGAGTTCCTCATTGAGTTGTTCTCCTAACTTCTTTCTGAATCAGTTATTGCTGCTGGCTATTCTGGGTACATTCTTATATCTTGCTTTTCTCTGTCATGTGTAAGCACTTCCAGTGAAGTCCTAGTCACTGCAAGTAACATCCACCATGTGTTGTTTTCTTTGGCATGATGATCTTTCCTCATCATGCCCTTGTTCATCACATTCTATCCTTTTATCTAGTCTTAGATTAGACAGCACTTTTGGACAGAAAACAAGTGTGTCTGAATGCTCATTACAAGAAGACCTCTGAGTACTTCTATTTCTAATGACATCTTTTGTGTGTTCATGGAAGTGGTTCTTTAAAATATCATATATAGCCACACATGGTCTCCATTGTTTAGTATGTATTTTTCTACTGAATTGCATCTAAAAAGTCAAATAAAAACAAAAGAACAGTATGTACATCATACGGAAATAAAGAAAAAAAAAACCCAAACAAACATCTCCCAGAGTCCCAGAGTATAGCTAAGGCTGCAGATGTCTGTAACAAACAGTAACCATGACTAGGCTTCTGAAGAGCTGTGAGTTAAATGTGGAAATTTATACAAACATATTCAATTTTTGTATTACTCTCTTACACGTCAACAGGTACAGTGCAATCAGGATACAAATTATTATCGCAGACCATCACAGACCATACGCTACTTAAACAGCGGCCAACAAAAGCAACCACTTAGTGAAAAAATGGTAGACCCCTCAGAGGTCTGAAAAGTACTGGTTACTTTGTGCTGGCAAAGGGTAATGAGATGACAGGGAAAACCTCAAATAAATCATAGATTTTGAAATAAGTGTATGAAAAATTAGAGAGTTATTCTCAAACCAGTGCAAGGAATTAGGAGATTTTTAGGGATCTATTAATAATCCTTTGCAAAGAATCAGTTATTTCTTTCAAAACCTAGGAAAATAGTCTGCACTAATCCAATATCACATTATTTGAGTTTTACATAGGACTAACTTATGGCAAACTTATACCAAAAGATAGAGTAATTTGTAGCAACAGGACCTCACAGTTTTTCAGAAGAGTTAAATCATATTAAACTCCTTCTTTCTCCAGACACTTGCAAGTGCTTCAGAAGTTGTTTCAAAGCAATATTAATAGTTCTATGAGTAATTGCTGCTGGAGGGAGACTGAAAATGGACCTTTCTGGGGAAAAAAACTGTAAATGATGTTACATTATTTCTCTCTGTATAAGCAAAAGTGGTTAAATATTAAAAATATACTTCCCAAGAAAGCTGAATTACACAGAAATAGAAATACTAATTCAAAATGTGTTTCTGGGTTACATTTTTAACTCCTCTTTACAGGAATGATTATGGAAATAACTTTGCTGAAAAGCCTCAAGGAGAAAGTAGAGCAAAAAACTGTGTGTTAAATGAAAACATATTTAAACATGAAATATTGGCATTGTTGTTATTGAACAGTTTGGCAACATAATATTTTACAAAGGTTTTTCAGATCTTCCAGTAGAGGAATAACCTGTCTCTGATTCATATAACAGTTTTTAGCTTATAGATTTCAGATGTAAGTATACTACATTCCTTTCTTCTCTTTTTTCTGACACCAAGAAACAATATAATTATACCCAGCTTTAAGATCCAATCAGTGTGCAACCTCTGTTTTTCCTTTACATAATAACTTTGCTAGAACTCAAGTTTCCGTGTTCTGCTGCAATTAATCTAAACATATTCAAATAAACAAGAGTGCAAAAGAAAACAGAACTTGCACATTAAGAACGAACCACACTGCCTGGCTTTTACCCACTTTATAGTGCAATAGTAAAATAAAATATATAGTCCTGCTGTGCATGCACTTTACTGACATAGTTTACCACATGGTTATACAACCATTATCCATCATTGTTTTTCTCATGTGCCAGTCACCCACTATTCTGTTAAAGACATAAATTTACATAGTGATGACTGGTTCAAATTCTTTTCATATGAAATACCTAGACAGCAATATTCCTAGAATGGCATCTATCTGACCCTGCTAGGTGCAAATAGCTCAAAGTGGTGAAAATACGTGACTCCAAAGACCTCTAAAATACTGAGCAAATCATATCACAAATAAACAAAAATAAATAAATAAAAGATCTTCGCTGGGACATTTTTCATACAGAAAAGACGGGAGAAACAATCCCCTAAGGACTTAAATGTCCTGGGACTGTTCTCTAGCACTGAGATCACCAGCACAGAAAAGCTTGTGCTACTGCTATTACCTCTTTTGCTCTCCAAACCAATCAGGTCAGGACAAGCCACATCTGAACTGCCTACTGGGGATGGTCTCTGGTCTGCTCTGACTACTGGACTGTGCCTGGGAGCTACATGGAAGAGTCTCATACAGCCTGGGCCAAAACCAGGTGAGGGACAAATCTAACAATTTAACAATGTAGACAATTCTGTTCCAGTGGCTGGAAACATTCCTTGGAGCTGTTTTATCTAGTATAAGTATAGCCTATGTTGTCACTAGAGATTTGCTACTGATAGTCAAGTTATGTGGAATGTATTTCAATGACACGCTTATGAATGACAGTATAAAGCCTTAACGTAAAAGACAGCTCTCTTAGGGAAGCATTGAACAGATTTCACTTCTTAAGGAGCAATAGCTCTTTACAGAAGACAATCAGGAAGATACACTTGAAGCTTCTACTAATATAAAATGGACAAAATAAACATTTTTGGGTTTATTAAAGTATACAGTAGAAACATATATATATTTAAAATAACATACTAATTTATTATTTATTACATGTTAATAACATTAAATGATCAACTTTAGAAACATGCACTTAAATCAACAATTTCTGAATTCATTATATTCTAAGCTGTATATTTTTAGAAACACATGAAAAAACCCTCTAGCTTCAGAGGCAGTCACTTGAAGGTGTAAAGTGACACACTGACAACAGTATTACCAAACATAGCGAATATACCAACATGTCTGTGTTTACAGTCTAGTTTATAGGCTTGTCAGATGTGTCCAAAGTAAAATATATTAAGTACAAACTTTATCAAATTATCAAAAAACCTTCTTAGACTTCTGTTTATGAGAGAATTTATGCACCAAGTAAAAAGCATTACTGGAGTATAATCGACCTGTGAACACTCTTTTAAGTGTTTCTTTCCTCTTTAAGGAAACTTCCAAGTTGATGAAAAATCAAGAACAATAATCTGATGAAAGTAACACACTTTTACACACATTGTAAAATACCATCAGGAGGCCCTATATAAATAATAAAACCACAAAGCTAAAAAAAAAAAAAGGCAACTTGATTAGTTGTGGAATAGCATTATAAGCAGATTTAATAAAAAGGAAGTTGGTTTGCATTCTTAACTCCAGAAAAATTGGTCCAAATCTGGAATCTCCTCTTCCTCATCTCCACTTGCCCCAAAACAAAATAAATCAAAACAACCAAACTTAATCTAAATCTACTTCCATAAAAATATTGAATTCTTTTCTTTGAAAAATAAAATATATTGTTTATTTTGCACACAAAAAAAAGTGAAAGCAAACTTTGTTTCAGTTTACAGAATAAAGAAAACTAACAAGTCCTTGGCCAAGTTGTTCTCTTGCAGCTGTGCTATAAGACGTGCAGAAATTCTGTTTTGACCTGTTTTAACTTCCAGAAAATAAATGGGACAGCACATGTTCAATCAAAGTGATTATATTACCTGAGGCTTCCCCCTCAAATCTGCAGCTGCTAGCTGGAAAGCAGTGAAATGAGGTCACGAGGATGAACACAATGACTTCCAGAGCTACAGAGGCACTCCTGGATGTTCCCCCACTGACAAAGTACTTCAGCTGCCAAATACATCTTTTTGATCAGGTATTTTAATACCAGCAAATAAAAAATATTTTGCCTGTTATGAACCAGAACTGGTCTGGACATTTAAGTCATGGCAGAAAGCAGGGACTGGGCACACCACACCTGCATGAAAGAATCGAGGAGTCAAAAAGTTCAAATCGGGAGGGATCTCAGGAGGTCTCTAGTCTACCCTTGAGCTCAAAGCAGCATCAGCTGTAAGATTAGCAAAGATTGCTCAGGATTTTAACCAGTCAAGAGAAATCCTAGGTCTGGAGACTGCAGGGAGCCCCAGGCAGCCTATTCCTGTGCTTGACTGTCTTCCTGGTGAAAAAGTTTCTCCTTTTGTCCATACATGCTCACTGCCAAATATGTAGAGATAATTCTGCACCCTTTGCTTAGTAAATCCAGTCTCATTAGTATGCATACAGACAAAGTGTATATCAGCACGACATCACTCGCAGCTGGACAATAGCTGTCCAGGCTCCATGTGCTCATGACATCAGATTCTAGGCATGAAAAAGTAATCCCTTGTTGAAAATTAAGAGTATTTGAAAACATATAAATAAACTTCACTCAGTGATCCAACGTAAAATTATATGCAACTGCTAGTTCTGTTACTTTCAGGAGATACCACTGTGTCCATAAATGAACGGGAAAAGGAAATGTAAATTTGCTTCTACATAATTGATCAACTCTTAAAATAAATAATACAGCAAACATGACTATGTGCAAGCCATCATTCTCTCTTTAGGATTATGTAACGAAAATAGCAAACAACTTATTCTCATCTACCAAATTAATTTAAGAACAAGAGGACGCATTTCATTTGAAATCACAAGGATGTTGAGGTAGGATCCCCTTGTAATTTATGCTTAAAAAGGCAATTTGCAAATTTTCTAGCTATTAAAAATTACTCTTGTAAAGAGAGGCCAGCTGCTCAGTTGAAATTTTTAAGTTCTTTATACATGGCAAAAAGACCTTGTCAGCAACTTACTATACTTTAGCATGTACTAAAACTTTTTACGATACAGCTTCTAAATTAGAGAAATTTGATTGTGTACGTGCTCTAGTTTCTGGCATCACTGAAAGATTACCTGACAACAACAAACCAATGACAATTAATTTGGTTATAAAAATAACTTTTATCTAAAAAAACCTCAGGGCAAAGCTGAAGTAAAATTAAAAAGAATTATAAAGACACAGTTATGCTCAATTGACTGACTTTAAGTCTTGCTTTCAGGAAATAAAATTATTATATCCTGATTCAGATACTTTTTTTTCTGAAAAAAAAAAAAGGAAAAAAGAAAATAGAAACTTTTAGTGACTTGTAGACTGCAGGAATGGTAAAGTTTGGCATAAAATAAAAAAAAAAAGAAAAAAATGTTTAATTGTCCAAGAAATGCCAGGTAGTTCAAAAATACTGCATAGTGTGCTTGCATGCTTCAGACATCTTGTTAAGAAATAGTCTTGTTTTATCTTAAAATTCCAGCTTTTTTATTTTCTTTAAAACTTGTTGAATTTACTTAGTCCATTCCTACATCAAATGGAAAAATATTTTTCTTGTGTAAACAGACTTGGACAGATTATATAAGCCCATTAAATATCATTTCTGCCAAGGCTGAGATTTAAATTAATTTCAGCTATGTGCATAAAGAGTTATAAAGTGAAATTCAGAAAGCAAAGATATACTGAAATGCATTTAAACTGATAATATGCACCAGTTAATACTAAGTCAAAGCTAAAAAATAATTGAGAGCAGTGAGAATTGTGAGAGCTGTGGAAATACATATGCAAGAGAGAAAAACATGTTAAATGGTAAGGAAAATCGTGTTTTTCTTTAGCACCCCTTAGAATAAAACATTTTTCCGTAGTTAATATTGTCATTGAAAGATGGTTATCAAGTACTTCCATATGAAGGGGCTCAAAACGAAGATTGATTGATTGATAATAATAAAACATTTTAAAAGGGAGAAAGTGATATGGTTAGGGACTATTTTAATTTTCACCACTATATTAGGTATCAAGTTACTGCTTTCTTGTTGGTTCATTAAAGAACATTTGCAAAGGTTCTTTGAGAATTATCACCAGCCAAATATCAACAGTAGATTACAGAAAGCTAAAAAATACACCATTTTGAAGGAGACAGTAGCTATTTGCTGGAAGGCCTACTCAGCCAGCCATCTCAGTCCAGGAGGTTTCTCCAGTGCATTGATGACAACCTCCTGATACAAATGGTGAACGAGCCGTCTAGGAGAAGAGCGCTGTTAGATTTTACTCTCATGAATAAGGAGGGTCTGGTTGAAGTGGTGAAGGTGGAGGGAAGCCTTGGTTGCAGTGACCATGAGGTGGTGGAGTTCAGGATCTCATGTGGCCATAATAGAATTCAGAGCAGAATAGCAACACTGGACTTCAGTAGGGCCAGCTTCGGCCTTTTCAAGCAATTGCTAGGGGAAAGTCCATGGGACAGGGTACTTGAAGGTAAAAGGGCCCAAGATAGATGGTTAGTGTTCAAGGACTGCTTTTTCCAAGCTCAAGATCACAGCATCCCAATGAGTAGGAAGTCAAGAAAGGGTGCCAGGAGACCTGCAAGGTTAAACAGGGATCTGCTGGGCAAACTCAATTGCAAAAGGAGGGTCTCCAGATCATGGAAGGAGGGGCTGGCCACTTGGGAGGAATATAAGAATGTTGTCAGAGGGTGTAAGGAGGCAACTAGGAATACTAAGGCCTTCTTGCTAGAGGGGTCAAGGATAACAGAAAGGGCTTCTTCAAATACATTGCAGATAAGGCTAACACCAGAGGCAATGTAGGCCCACTGATCAATGAGGTGGGTGCTCTGGTGACAGAAGATACAGAGAAGGCAGAGTTACCGAATGCCTTCTTTGTCTCTGTCTATACTGCCAGAGGCTTTCCTGAAGAGTCCCGTACCCCTGAAGCCCCAGAGGAAGTCAGGACAAAGGAGGAGTTTGCTCTGGTAGATGAAGACTGGGTTAAGAAGCAGTTAAGTAATCTAGACACCCATAAATCCATAGGTCCCAATGGGATGCACCTGCGGGTGCTGAGGGAGATGGCGGAAGTCATCGCTAGGCCAGTCTCCATCATCTTTGGTAAGACGTAGGAAATGAGGGAGGTGCCTGAGGACTGCAGGAAAGTGAATATCACTCCAGTCTTCAAAAAGGGCAAGAAGGAGGACCCAGGTAACTATCAACTGGTCAGCCTCACCTCCGTTCCTGGAAAGGTGACGGCACAACTTATTCTTGATGCTGTCTCTAGGCATATCAGGGATAAGAGAGTCATTAGAATCATAGAATCATAGAATCATAGAATCAAAGAATCATAGAATGGTTTGGGTTGGAAAGGAGCTTAAAGATCATCAAGTTCCAACCCAGGGACACCCTCCACTAGACCAGGTTGCTCAAAGCCTCATCCAGCCTGGCCTTGAACACCTCCAAGGATGGGGCATCCACAACCCCCCTGGGAAACCTGTTCCAGTGTCTCACCACCCTCATAGTAAAAAATTTCTTCCTAATGTTGTGGCGGGTTGGCCCTTGGCTGGGGGCCAAACCACACACACCCGCTCACACAGTCCCTGCCCCCACCCAATGATAGGGGAGAGAATTAAAGAGGTAAATGGCAAAGAGGACTCCTGGGTTGAGATAAGGACAATTTAATTACTAAACTACAATTCTCTCCTGAGCAGGAATCCAAAACATAGCTTCTTGATAGCTATTTATGAAGAGAAGGGAAAAGGAAAAAAAAATTAACTCTGCTCTGCTTAACCCACGACAAATGTCTAGTCTAAATTTACCCTCTTTTAGCTTATACCCGTTACCCCTTGTCCTCTCACTACACTCCCTGATAAAGAGTGCCTCCCCATCTCTCCTGTAGGCCCCTTCAGGTACTGGAAGGCTACTATTGAGTTTCCTCGGAGCCTTCTCTTCTCCAGGCTGAACAACCCCAACTCTTTCAGCCTGTCCTCATAGGGGAGGTGCACTAGCCCTTTGATTAATTTTGTGGCTCTCCTCTGGACTCTCTCCAACAGGTCCAGGTCTTTTTTATGTTGGGGGACCCAGATCTCAACACAGTGTTCCCGGTGGGATCTCACGAGAGAAGAGTAGAGGGGGAGAATCACCTCCCTTGACCTGCTGCTAATGCTTCTCTTGATGCAGCCCAGGACACGGTTGGCTTTCTGTGCTGCAAGCGCACACTGCCGGCTCATGTTGAGCTTCTCATCCACCAATACCCCCAAGTCCTTCTCCTCAGAGCTGCTCTCTATCCATTCTCCACCCAGCCTTTATTTGTGCTTGGGATTGCCTCAACCCACGTGCAGGACCTTGCACTTGGCCTTGTTAAATTTCATGAGGTTTGCATTGGCCCACCTCTCCAGCCTGTCAAGGTCCCTCTGGATGGCATCCCTTCCC
>WKFP01013728.1:65227-75393 GCA_011057875.1 Pterocles orientalis
TTACAGCCCTTCTTGTAGATGGGTGTCACATTGGCAAGTTTCCAGTCTTCTGAGGCCTCCCGTTTTAGCCAGGACTGTTGATAAATGATGGAGAGTGGCTTGGCAAGCTCCCCTGCCAGCTCCCTCAGTACTCTTGGGTGGATCCCATCTGGCCCCATAGACTTGTGTGTGTCCAGGTGGTGTAGCAGGTCATTAACTGCTTCCTCCTGAATTGTGGGAAGGCTATTCTGCTCTTTGTCCCTGCCTGCCAGCTCAGAGAGTTGAATACCCTGAGGATAGCTAGTCTGACTATTGAAGACTGAGGCAAAGGCATTAAGCACCTCAGCCTTTTCCTTGTCCTTGGTGACAATGTTCCCTCCTGCATCCAACAAGGGATCGAGATTCTCCAAAGCTCTCCTTTTGTTGTTAATGTATTTGTAAAAACATTTTTTATTATTTTTTACCATTGCAGCCAGGTTGAGTTCCGGTTGGGCTTTTGCCTTCCCAGTTTTAACTCTGCATGACCTGGCAAGATCCCTGTACTCTTTTTGGGTTGCCTGATCCTTCTTCCAGAGATTGTACTCTCCTTTTTCCCCTGAGTCCCAGGAAAAGCTCTTTGTTTAGCCAGCCTGGTTGTCTTCTCTGCCACTTGGTCTTTCTACAGATGGGGACAGCCTGTTCCTGCGCTTTTAAAACCACACTCTTGAGGAAATGTCCGGCCTTCCTGGGCCCCCTTGCCCTTCAGGACAGTCTCCCAAGGGACTCTCCCAACCAGCGTCCTAAACAGACTGAAGTCTGCCATTCGGAAGTCCATGTTAATGGTTTTACTGGCACCTCTCCTTACCTCACCAAGGATCGAGAACTCTATCATTTCATGGTCACTTAGCCCAAGACAGCCTCCAGCCACCACATCTCCCACCAGTCCTTCTCTGTCTGTGAACAGCAGGTCAAGCGAGGCACCTCCCCTGGTAGGCTCCCTTACCAGCCGTGTCAGGAAGTTAACTTCCACACACTCCAAGAATCTCCTAGACTGTTTCCTTTCCTCTGTCTTGTATTTCCAGCAGATAACTGGTTTCATGGTTTATAAGACAACTGGAATGGAATTCATTACAACAAAACTAAATATCCACCTCTGAGTTAAGAATATGTCACCCTAGGCAACTTTTATAATGAATGAGAAAGAGATTTATCTAGGATATGTTTCATTTCTACCTAAAGAAGCCATCTAGAACAGATCAAATGAATTATGCCCTAAAATGGACATCTTTCTCTTAAATATAGAAGTTAACTATCTCTGATGCAGATGACGTCTAAAGCTATGAAAGATGAGTCCCAGTCAAAGTGACTAGTTCAGACTCCAGTAGGTCAGTTATAAAAACCCAGTATATTGAAGAGATTTAGTCAGATTATGCTTAGGTATATCCACTGCTGCTTAGAAAAAAAATAAAAGTCTGAGAGTTCTTACACCTTTCACTTCACCTTGAGAATGAATTTGTGCTACACAAACCTTTGACTAAGTGTCTTACATGTCAGTGTTTTAAAACTGCTGAAGTTCCAAACTACCATCTAGCTTCCACTTTAACATTGCAGTAAATTAAACAACAGTTCTTAAGTTGTCTCTAAGTGGCTATAATTAAATCTTCACTCCCAACGATGCTGTCCATTCCAAGGACAAATTCAATATGGTAAGAGATGTAGGAAAGGAGAATTATAACAAAATCCTATGGCTTGGAATACAGCCAGGTGTAAAGGGCATACATTAGCACTTCAACAGTTTCTGCAGGAGTTGCTGGAAGAGAATCAGTCTGGAGAGGGTACAGATGAGACACAATAAAAGATACAACCACCTTTCCTTATTCTTGCTCTCCCTACCTTTTCAACTATTTTTTATCTTGTACATAAATTCTTGATTTGTCAGAGGAAGCTTAACCCAATTCTACTTTATATACTTTATTCTCAAACAAGGTATAGCCATGCTAATAGTCCAAAGGTACTCAACATTAGGGTGTGTGTCCAAATCCAGGTTAACAGATTCCCCGAGATTCCTCTGCTTTTCTTGGAAGCTCTTATCCTTAACCCTTATTAGATTACTTGTTGTCAAGGAATCCCCAAGGCCTTCTCTTGTGAACGTGCCCAGGTTAACAACGGATTATAACAATGGACAGAAAAGTGAGTTTTAACAGTGTGTCTGAATGGAATATCCTATTCTGACATGATGTCGGCCCAAACCAGAGACCCCTAAAGAGGAAATTATCTATGACAAGCGCTGCATGAAATTATCATCAATGAAATTAAACAATAATCAGATAATTGCAAAGGTACTTTTGAGAAAAGGAGTCAGTTTGACCAGAAGAAAAAAGCAGTATGACATTTTACAATGGAGGAGACACCTTGGAATGGAAAAGTGGTAACAGAGCAGTGGCTCAACCCCAACACAACGCTGCCAGAAATCGTCCTAGGCCTAATGGGATCTGGTCCCCATGTAACAGCATAGGCAGCTGCACACCAGCTAGAGCGATGGCACTGCAAGGTGTTATACACTGGGAGCCACGCCTCATGAGTACCTGTGTAAGTCCAATGGACATTTTGCATTTTGTAATTTTTGTCTAGTATTATGCTTGATCCATTCTATTGCTGATATTGATTACAAATGTATAGTTCACTAGTCCGCCAATTAATTACGTACAATTCAAAAATCAATAAACCACTTTGATCCTAATTCGGTTTAACCTAAGTGAGCAGAGTAGTTCTTCCCTGCCACAACAGTTGCATTTACAATGTCGAATAATTACAGCTCTGAAAAAAATCTCTCTAATTAATTCCCGCCTATCATCTACCTAACTTTTGCCCGATAAGGTCACACAAGATGAAGGATTTGCAAACTAGATTGTCTCTTAGATCATCAACATGCAAGCTTCTGAAAATATTACTTAGCAAATAATTCGAAAATCTGCCAGGAAATTGAGAGAACTTCTACTGGACAGACAGCACTATTGAGCAAGTAACGTATGCAAATATTGTTTTTCCCATATTTACATGTACACTTCAAGATAAATAATTTTATTTACATTACAGTGAATCATTGTTCTCTCTTAAAGGATGGCAATAACAGGAACATGCATAAAAGCAAAAGTCATTGCTGTGGAAGCCAATTCAGTAGTCTAAAAATGAGGCTCTTCAGCTTATTTTTGAATTGATTTACTGAGGTCTTTTGAGGCAACCCAATCTTCTTTTTTTTTTTCACCACATATAATCTTTGTACTTATATTGACGCAGAAGTACTTATGAATTGCAACTGTGATGGTGATTTTTATGATGGCTTCTCATATAAATAAACCTCTGCTGAATGTTATGGAAACGTCATGGTTTTAAAGATGAAAAGTGATATCAAATATAAAAGTAAGAGAATATGTTACTATTCTACTATGTCAAAATCTAAGAATGATAATGATACTGTTGTCACATAAGAATTGTGTGTACAAAAAGATTGCCTTTTTCTTCCATCAGTCTCAAAACCAAGATTCTCTTTCCAAACTTTGACTTACTTAATATCTAATAAAAAGGTAATAATGTTGCTTCATTTTTGTGGTTTTAAACCCAGCTAGTGGTGAAGACCACCCACCCATTCACTCACCCTCCCCCAGCCCAGGGATGGGGGAGAGAATTAAAGGGGTAAAGGGAAAAGAGACTTGTGGGTTGAGATAAGAACAATTTAGTAACTAAACTGTAATAATATTGAAAATAATAATAAAGATGATAATAATAATAGTAATGTATACACACGAACAAATGAGTGATACACAGTGATACTGCCCACCACCCGATGACCAAGGCTCAGCTTGTTCCCAGCTGATGACCCCAGAGTAGGGAGAGTCCCAAAAGTGTAATTCCAGAAAAGAGATAAGAGCTTGAGAGTTCGAGAGAGTGAGCTGAATCCGAGAGAGAGGCAACCCAGAGAGATAGTGAGCTTCTGGATAGACTCTCATCCATATACTGGGCCTGATGTGCATGACATGGAACATACCATTGGCCAATTTCAGTCTCAGCCCTAAACCTAAGATCGAATCCTGGGCTAGTAACTGGGCCTGTGCTCACTTCCAGCTTCTGCACCTGCAGACACTGGAACAGCAGAGAAGCTGAAAAGTCTTTGACTGTCCCAGCAGCAACCAGAAACATCAGTATGTTGTCAGCCTTCTTGTCAGAACAAACCAAAACATAGCCTCACAGCAGCTCCTGTGAAGAAAGTTAGCTCTGAAGGATTGTGAATTTGGCTTCTTTCCTTTCTCAAGGAGAAGGTGGAGAAATGTAATGTTATATAAAATGTTTATTTTTCTTCTTTCTCATGTACAGACATTTGCCAGTGCTTAGATGCTATGGGGAATGACAGCAATGCAATTTTGGACAATGTTTGTCCTAAACCTCTGCCAGTTTATCCCCCTATATCTGACATTGTGGCCAAGAAGTTTATTCTGAATGCAGAAGTTAGTCTACAGATTTGGCCACCACATATTTCTGGCGAATTATTCTCTGCATCAGGTATTACATGGAGCAGTAACTGGTCCTTTCTATAACCTATGCTTTACAACATTTTGCAGTTTTAAAGTGCACCATTTTTACTCCTATATTTTACCTCCTAGAACAGTGTCTATCTTGGAGGTAAAAGTAAGCCCTATTGAGGTAGAAATGGAGGTAGTAGGTATACACCTGCAAATTTGAGGGTTTTTATATGAATGCAGCATTGGTATTTATTTTAAACAATTTTTAAAATATACAGGAACTTTTATGACTTTTTTATGGAGTAGATTACTAGAAAGCCTAGGTAAATACTTTTGGGGAGGGCAAACAGAGTCACTGCAGTATAATCATAGAAAGGAATATTATCTAAGAACAGAGAAGCTGCTGTGTTATTTCAGTCTCTTCTACTGGCTATTTTCAAACCTGAATTTGACTTTCTAACACTAGTTGGAGTATTGACTGACCATATAAATGCTTGCCCTCATTGTTCTGATCTCACAAATTAACTACTGAGTGCCTCCAGTTATCTAAATAAGGTGCTGATTGATCATGTGGAAATAATTAATCAAGCCAGAGCTGATACGATCTCCAGCCACGTCAGAACTTTCTTTTCTCATTATGCTTACCTAGTGTAGAATTTAAATTTACAGCCTGTGGCAAAAGGTAATGTTTTTTGAGAGGTTTCTACAAGTCAAATTACAAGAAGGAAGTCAGATTTCATTGTAATAAGGCTTTAAATGAGTCCAATTACATTTTAGTTCAAACAGTCTTGTTTCAAATATTGTTCTGCCTGTCTGGCAGCATTTAATAGAAGCCAACATCGAGTTTAGAGCACTGGGGAATAATATGCCAACTTTCCTGTCTTGAATCAGTGGAAGCAGGCGTCCTTAGTGGACAGGCACTTAAATGCATGTAATGCAGAAACTGATATGCTGTTACAACTGTATTTCTCCTTAATGACAAGTAGACACAGTAAGCAATACAATGCCTTTTGCTTGAGCAACTCATTTATCATGAACAAGCTTACTGTCCTTCACCCTTCACCCTCACCACATACAGACACAACTGCTTAAAAAGAGAAAAAAAGACCTTTTTAACTGAAAAGCAGGAGTAGCACGCACTATTATTTTGTTCAGCAAAGTATGATATACTCTCAGTGATCATATAAAGTCCCCAGACTTCTGAACAGTATCCTAGCTAGGAAAAACACAGCAGAAGCAATCTTCTAAATCATCAAATCCAGACTACTTCAATGACAAATGGTCCCTACTTGCTAGTCTTTCTTGACACTCTGGCTTGGTCCTAGCTGGCACTTCAATACAGATGTTGTTATGGAGAGCTGGAATTACCTCGCTCCTCCTCATGACACTTCACAAATGAGACAAAAGGCGAAAGGTTTTAACAAAGTTGTCATAATCTTATGACAACACAAGGAGACAAAGAGCTAACCCAGCTGCTCCCGCATTGTAGAAGTGTGCCTGCTTTCTGCCTTGGTTACACAAGAAGTCTAGAGGCACAAGATTCTGACCTAGGCTATTGTTAGATGCTTGCCCAAAGAGCAAAGAGATGTGAGTTTCTGCTGCACCCAGAAACACACTACCACTGGTGGAAATGAAACAACAAAAGCAACACTTGATTCATAATTAAGAGTAGCTCCTAAACGTGCATACTTCAGCAACATTCCCTCAGCTAAGTTTGGTGGTGAATCCAGGCCTGAGAGCATTTTCTAATTCAGAGGCGGCAGAAAGAAAGGCTCTGTTTTAATTGCATATGAATCAGTTTTAAGCTGATTTTTACACCATTAAAAGAGCACAATTCACAGCTTTACTCCAGCATACAACAGAAAATTTATGCTTTTACCCTTTGAATGCAGAAAGCACGCATTTGTAGCAAGGAGGAAATAGCTGGATTCTGCACCCCCAGATATATTCCTATGTGAACATATCTGCAAAGTGTTTGACATTAAAACGTAATAACAACAAGGAATTGTCACAAAGAGTATTTGAAAGCAATGCACTCAGTTTGCAATGATGTATCTTTAATAGCCATTTAAGATCTTCACCAAAGGAACAGAGCAGAAATCTGCAACATTGCCCAACTGGGAAAATAAATGGTCATCTTGCATCACTCATAAATGAGCACTGTTGGCAGTGAGCCGTTATGGAGAAATATATTACCTTATTTCCAGAGGTAGATCATTACCAAATGCTACCAGATGCTCATCTCAATTGCCAATGTCATATTGGAAGACTCTAATGATGCCAGCTAGTTTTCTACATAACAAAACAAAAAAAATAATGATTTCTTCACCTCAAAGCTGCTTATTCCAAGGTACACTTCAATTTTGCAAGCAGGTCTATTTCCATTCCAAATGCACAAGCTCTTCAAAATAGACCACAACTTACTGGAGAGTTTAGTAACTGCTGCAGAAGATTTTCCTGGTAGCTCTCCATAGCTTAATTCCCAAGAGGGAGATAAATAACTGAAATGCAGCCTCACTGGTTATGCTAGCAGTATTCAGTTCATCATAAATGTATTATTTTATGTTTTAATCATAGTACAGAATTTTAATCAAGGATGTTTAAGGAGAATGAGTAAACAAAAAAAAACTTAAAAGAGTATTAAAAATGTATTAATTTAAAGCAAATTTATTCTGAAAAGAGTATAGCTACTTTTACACACAGGCATATATACTTATAATAAAGGCATACTTTCAATGCCACAGTCTTAAGTTATGGTCTAGATTTTAAACCAGCTAATCAGTTTTAGTTTCTGCTTGCAGTTTATGTGGCATTTTAAGCCAGGCTTGAGTAAAGTAAAAACGCCTAGCACATTTGAAAGCCATGCAGTATATAGTTGTGCTTACCTAAGTGGATCAAGCCTTTAGTCAGAATGTTGAATGACCATTTGGTATCATAAATAATTAAAAGAATGCCATGAAATAATTTATTACAAATGGATTTTTAAAAGGGAGTTGCTAAGTGAATATGAGTTCCTTGCAAGGAGATCTCACTGCTTCAGTCACTGAACTCAAATACCATTATTGAGTTCCTGCTGGGAGAGCAGCATAGGTACTTTCTGGATGGCTTATTTGTTTGCTTCCATCTCTGTTCTTGTTGTGAAAGTATTCCTTGCTCTGTAGAAAATATGTGAATACTCAAAAGGTGGTTAGAAATAATGATCTGATAAGGTTTGTTAAAGCCACATTTGAAATTGCAACTGCACTCCACATCAGACAACAAAACATTTTATTCAGATTAGAATAAAATCTCATTCACAATTAACTTACAGATCAAGCCTAAGTACAAGCCTACTAATAGAGGCTTTGAGAAACAAGTTTCAAATTGTATCTTGACTTGCTGCAGTTACATGGAACATGTCCTTTTCAAATTCACAGACCCCTCTCCTGCCCAGGCACAAGACACCTGAACACCTCACTGCCCTTATCAGCATCACAGTAAGATGCAGAGGGACTCCTGCTTTAAGTAAAGCCTTGTGTAACGGCCATGATCTTCACCACATTTTAATCCAAACGTTTGCCAGCACTTCCATTCTTGTCAGGGTGTTATTACTCATAAAGAATCACTCTGGACTAAGCATTGCACTTAGTGTTTTAGAGTTGCAGAGTATATATTTATGGCATTTAAAAAAAAAGTCTTCAAGAATTTTTAAGATCTAAGTGCACTAAAGGAAGGACATCTGATCAGCTCAAAAATTCATCTTCCGCAACATGAGCATACAATTTTCACCACATGTGCAATTTCCTTAAAATACCAGTATGGTTTATTTTAATAATTTTTCTGGATCCAGAAATTGCTGCCATCTCTCTTTTGTTATGTGAATAAAGTAAATGTTTCAAGCATATCTGTGTCAATAACAATTTTAAGTTACAGTCACATGTTTTATTGCTTTCATAAGAAAAAACAACTTATTTTGCAACACCTGGTACAGACATCAATGTTCAGGTTGAGTGTTTCAAGTTAGTGTTGCATGACAAGAGGTTTATGTGTATTCTTTGATGCCAGAATTTATAAGTGTTCTGTATTTGAATGACCATCCTCATGACTTCACGAGTGGCCTACAGCTACCTATAAACAACAGAATTAATCTACAGAATAATTCATCATATACTGTGTAGAAATGCATTTTAAGAGTCTAGCCTTGCCAACAAGATACCAGCGTGCAGATAAATATTCTTGCTTCAAGTCCCATGGTATTTGCATAATTGTTTATGAGAGCACACAGATAGTCTGGACATTCAGAAAATATATTTGTTATATTAGCTAAGAACTAGAGAATGTTTTAAGCTTTCCACATAGAAGTCATATTTGTGTTTAATAGATTCTCTTTTAATCTCAGTATCTTACTTTCATAGCATCCTTAACTCTTCATCCTCTTCCATACTATATTGGGTCATTTTGACTTGGGGCACCTACAGCAGCAAAGAACACTGTTTGTGCATGTGAGGACATACAACCACAAAAATATGCTCTGGTGCCTCTATTTCCATTAGATTCCTGGGATTTCCATTTTTTGCCAAGAGCTCACTGACCAGGATTATGTATGAGTGCTAAAAACAAATTCTGTAGGGATAGCCTGTGGTAGCCACTTGAACAGAGTTTCTGCTAAAATAAAAATATGGAGAATGTAAAGTGTTTTCTTACACATGCCCCAAAGATAATGTCACTGTGATATACGGACTAGTAGGAATGGAAACGACAGGAAAATGCCTTCTTTTGGGTAATCTTCTCAGTAGAGTCAGACAAACAAAGTACAAAATACTAATAATGAAAACAAAACTACTTTTTAGGTTTGAAATATTATACCATTCTACTTTTGCACTCAGAAGCAGGTAAAGAAGCAGGTAAAACAACAGCCCAGAAAACCAATAATTCACTGTCATGATATATGTACAATATGGGCTCAGCAGGAGGGAATTAAAACAGTAAACAGTAACATTAAATAAATAAAATTAATCTGCTTTACCCTCTTGAAACCATATGTGGGAAATAAATTAGAGTTTAATTAGGTAATTATATAATGTGGTGATGAAAACTAAGCAAGTAACTAGAAAGAAAAAACTAATAGTAAAATATTGCCTATTGAATATTTTAAAAATTATTTATTAAATAACCATAAATAAATATTCATTATTTATGTATTTAAATAATTAAATGTATATGTCTGCATAGAACAGACTTTTTCCACTTGTCTGGTATTTAAAAATGTGAATTGATCAAGTTCTTTCATATTTTTACAGTTTAATTTTAGAGAAAGTAGTAAAAAATCATTAATTCATAATAATGATGAAAAAAGTTAATTAAAATGTTAATTAAACCAATGCTAACAAAAAATGGTAAGTTCTTTCAGCATTGAAGCTAAACACTATACAAAGCCCATTCAGTTTAGAGGATACAATAGAAACATTTATAGTAACAAAATAATAGCACATTTGTAATTTTTTGCAGAGGTAAAAATGACAAATCTATTAATACACTGAGTACATGGTAGGGATGTAAAGAACTGTTTGTAAATAAGCTTTAAATAACCCTTTTGGAAACTATCATGAAACACACTACGTTGCATTAATGCTATTTGCTTTAAAGGGTGTCTTATTGCACTTATTTTGAAAAAAAACCAACCAAACAAACAAACACACAAACCCAAACCAA